>VZRM01005134.1:93449-124403 GCA_013397955.1 Grantiella picta | reverse complement strand
GGAAGGGAAGGGAAGGGAAGGGAAGGATGATACTACACATTATGTATAAACACCGCTCTTCTTCAAGGATTTCAGGATTTCACAAGACTCCTTTATGGAACTTGTTAGCAGCAATGACAGCAGTTTTACTTCAAGAAGAGGCATAAAGCATTGGCCTAAAGACACTTGTAAAACATGCATGAACAATGAGAGTCAATTCTCTGTTTTTCAGTAAGGTTTTTGAGTCTCTGAGAAGCCAAAAGGTGATACAAGTGCAGAAAACAAGCCAGAAGGAGAGTATCAGATGTGTGAAAAAAAAACTGTGTGACTCAGAGACAACTTGGGTAGGATGGGGAGGGGAGGGAGTGATGGGAAGAATTTGGCAAAAGGAATTACTACACTCCCTGAAATTGCGCCATGGTTCTGTAAATAAAAGAGTTCCGTCTTTGTCAGCAGTTTTCCTAACTGAAAAAAATAGACAAGTTCATACTGTTTTGGCTAACAGTGTCAAAAAGTGTGGTGGGAAATGTTCTGGCATTGAAGGATGCCTTTGCTGAACATATTTGATCACGGAACATGGACTGGTAAGGAAAACAGAAACAAATTAGGAGGAAATATCTACCTAGAGAAAACCAGCTCCTCCATGTTTATTTCACAGCAGTTTTACCCTCAAATATTCTTTTTTCCCCAGCTTTTCATTTGCCACTTCTGTCTGGATCACTGATCTGGCCCATCACCCAATTATCTTCAGAGTGAAAATGCTCCTCAGTACATCTATTCTCAGCTGTTCCTGCCACAGTTTCAGTCTGTTAGCAATCTGGTAATTTTATTTTAATTTCATATTTGTATGCTGCCTGACACAAGCCAAATTCTTGGAGAATGATTTTCAATTCATATTGATGTCAATCGAATGTAACTCTGCTGGTATCAGCAGCACAATGTTGACATTTTTTAAGTGTGCGAGGCCCTCAGATGGAGGGCACCTTCTGTGGTGCTATCATCTTCCAAAGGCTTGAGAAAAGCTCACTCCAACCTACAGAATTGTGCTCAGTTAACCTTGGTGAAGGGCCAAACTCCCACTCAGATGCTGAATAGGATGGGGGAGAAAATAGGATGAGAAACTTCATCAGTTCAGATAAAGACAGGGAGATCAATCACCAGTTATCACCACAGACAAACGGAGCCATTAAAGATTGTGTTCAGACCTTCTTATGGGTCTGGGTTGGCTCTCTTGTAGGTTGACAGCATGAGGATATTTCTGGACAAAAAATCATAGAATGGTTTGCGTTGGAAGAGACCTTAGGGATCATCCAGTCCCAACTCCCTGGCCATGAGCAGGGACTCCTTCCCACGATAACCACACGCTCACACCTTCCAGGTGGGCTGGAAGCTGCTACTTGTCCTGCAATAGCCAAGCTCTGATGGAAACCACAGCCAGCCCTGGGGCTGGGAGGGACTAGGTGATGTCACACAGTTTGGAGAGCCTGGGGCTGCCTTCCACCAGTTTCTTACCCTGTTTCATTTCCTTCAAGATGTTGCTCTCTCAGAAAGTGTCAGTTTTGGATACCCACCTCTCCAGCCTGTCAAGGTGCTCCTGGGAGTTGACAAGTGACAAATTTCTGAGCTGGCTGTCTGCCCTGTCTGACTAAAAGGTCAGTCAGGAGGACGGTGACAGGGGCAAAAGTGACTTCTCTCTTCAGCTCTCACTCCCAGTAATCCTTTCAGAGCAGGAAATACAAGTTTCCCCATGTTTCCCTTCAGTCTCCTCCTTTCGGATTTTCTTATGCTCAAGCCGGGCATTTGGTCTAATAATGGTTTTCAATGGGATATCACAATGCACGTGGCAGGGATGGAGAAACTTTCTAACAAACTGGGACTAGAATGAAAACTGATGTGGTGGAGGACAGAAGATAATCCCAAATCTGCCTGCTAGTTTCCTCCCAGGAATGTAAGATGTTAAGATTTTGACTGGTGAATGATCTCCCTATCTTTGTGTTAACTGATGAAGTTTCTCATCCTATTTTCTCCCCCATGCTATTGAGGCAGAGTCAGTCAGGAATGTAACTCCATAACTCAGTTAAAGGTACCTCCAGTTAGGTCCAGCTCCACAGCCCTGTGTTTGGCAGCTTTATAACTAGTTCATTGAGATGCTACATTTTTAGGGAAAAGTTCTGCTTGCTTGTTTGGTTTGCTGCTCGTTAGTGTGTGGGAGGCAGTTTAACCACAACTCCGACTACTTGGGAGTCACTTTTCACAGTAAGAAACTGTCTCTTTCTCCTACTGACTTAAGTAGGCTGATTGTAAACAGAACAGTAAAAAAGAGGGGAAGATAAATTCTCTCTGTCCTCCACGTACATTACTGAGTGAAGCACATGATCTCAGTCACAGGAGGACACAGTTCCCCTCCTCCCTCTCCTGCTCTAAAGTAAGATGTGAAAAAGCAGCACAGTGGGAAAAACAGCTCAGAATATAGACTGAGCCGTGAGGACACAGTTACATTATAGCACAATTTTGTAGTTTCTGCTTGTGATGGCAACTGGGAATCTGATGAAAATGCCTCTAGTTGATGAGGCAAGTTCGTATAGGTTTCCATTTGAAGAATTAAGGACCATTAAATGACATTAGGAATTGTTCAAAACAGGTAAGTTTTGCTAACAATGGATGGTAGATCTGTGCAAATAATACTTAATGAGTTATGCAGATGCAGAGAGCTTAGATGGGTTTCAGGGGAGATAGGACAAGGACAATGACAATATCCTTTGGAGATTATGAATACACAAAGCACATTAGGCTTAAATTCCCTGACATGATCAGTGACTGGAAAAATGTTTATTGGAACTTATACATTCTTACCCTGCTTTCTTTTTCCCCTGGACTTTTTTTTGTTTTTTTCACTATTTGCCACAGATATCAGTAGGTATGGGATTAGGCTGAACCTTAGGAAGAATGTCTGTGCTCTTATGAAGTTACTCCATGGTGCTGTAAGTGTGACTGTAAGTGTGGCTAAACTCACTGGAAATATTCAGATAAGACCATCTTTTGACAAACTCTGGTTTTGGAAACAAAATTAAGTTCCTCCGGTCTGTCTAGAACTTCATCCAGAAATTCATGCTGGAATAGGAGGGAGGACTCAATGACATAAGCATCTTCTTGTTTTGAGGTCATTCTAATCGATTACCACAGCAATTTTGTGGCTTTCTTGGAAGCTCTAACTTCTGTTAGTTAAAAGAAGTTGTTTGGCTTCCCTGGAGTGAATTTGTTCCTTGAAGCCTTTCAAAGGTCCTTCCTGCCCACATTTCACCCATGCAAAGATGTCTGAACCAGCTCTGGATCCACTGGTCATCCCTCATATATGCTGGCTAGGACTCCAGCTGCAAATTCCTCATCCCATGAGGATAAAAGTGTGAGAGCCAAAAAAAGATGATCATCTTTTTGTTTGGGTCTCTGTCACAGCCTCCAATGGTAGGTTCCTTTACATTTTCTCAAATCTCATACTTAAATGCCATTTTAAAACCTAGAAACTTAAAAGATTTCTTTTCCACTAGCACTTTGGGGTATGTCAGAAAGCACATGCAGGGCACAGGGGGATGTTTGTGTTTCACTCCTCTCCACACGTTGATGTCCATGAGTACAAGGGCTTCAGGAGGGGCTTGGAGGTTGAAAGGTGATATCCCCAAAGAGCCAGTGTGTTGTGCTTTTCCTGCAGCAGCACAGCAAGTTACAGTCTAATAACTACTCCTGGTCAGTTCCTTGTCTGCTATCATCTTCTTGCCTGTATTCCTGTGGTTTTACTTGAAAGGAATACGTGACATAAATCTGCACAAGTGCCAAACATGCTCCCAACTGCTGAGCTGTATACTTCTGATTCAAAATAGCACAGAATAACTGCACAAAATAGGTTTGGAATAGCCTCAGAAGAGGAAGGGAAAAAAAAAAAGCAGCAAAAAGCTAAACTTTACTTTAATCCCAGTGAAAAGGCTGTAGATGGAAGGGTGACAGTGACAAGAGCTGACTTGTCTTTGACACTGTCATCAAATTATATTTGCTAGATAGCAAAGAGTGATACAATTTTTCTTAAGGGAGCTGCCAACCCAGGACTGATTCTGGGAGAATCGAAGCACCTTCATCAATGGATTGTGAGGTTTATGAGCATCCTAGAGGAACATTTCTGCTCCTCCACCTTTTCTTGGAATGTGAGTGCATTTGCAAAGTTCTCCTGTTGGAAACAAACCATTCTTCCTTTTTGTTATGGTTAAAAGACTGAGGCTCCATTGTTCATGCTGCCATACAAATAGTACCTTGATTTTCCTTGTTATAACAGCATTTGAGATTGTGGTCTGTTCTTTCACTCTCTGAAAAGTTTTAATTCATTTTGTAACAGCTTTTGTCTTCTGGACATCTCCTGAGCAGTCCCAGCACATTGTTCATGACATACACACACAGTTCAATACAGGTCAACACTAAGATGCAGATCTAAGCGACTTACTAACATCTGAGAATGTGAAATGTTTTATTAGCAATATATTTTCTATACAGCTCTTCTTATGTAATTTCCTGTGACTCACATTTTTTTCTAAGTCATTGGTTTAATACTCTAGAATTTTTACATGCAAAATTGTGCACTAAATGAACATTATGACTGCAAATTAAAGTGCTCAGAATTTGGAGATGTTAATTTTCTTGTTTACTTCTCATACATCCTCCTTATCTGTATATGTGTGAACTCAGTCCTCAAAGACAAACTACCATGCTATTTTTAATTTGGAACAAATCCCTTCAGTGACTTTTTAAAGCACTGAATAAGTTGACAAAAAGTTATTTTCCCCATGTTTTTGATTAGAGACCATCTGGCCAACATTCTTTTTGCTCTTATATGGTATTTGCCACTACACGTGTACAAACACACACACGGAGAGCAAAAAAAGTAATCTGTGTTCTCAACACCTCTATTCCTCTGTAGAGGACTGATAATGAAATCTGGCATCTACATTCAGTCTGAACATCCCTTAGGAAGATCTACATCCCTGTTTTTCTGAACATACTAGCCAAACACCTCCTGTGCTTGGAGCACAGCTTGCCACTGATGCAATATATAACTGGACATGCTGAATATTCCTTCCAAGTAGATTCTCAGTGCCTGAGTTAGGTATGCAGAGGATGAGGAAAACACAACTGAAAGGATTACATTGAAGTCCAGTTCTGAACCTAATATTTTCATCAAGCTGGAGACTAATTTTTGCCAGAAAAAAATTCTTTTACAGAAAGAGTTTCCTCTGCATTAATGAGATGTACAGGTAATGAAAAGACTGATGGAAAGAAAAGCATATGAATTAAACCAAATGTGAAGAAATGATGGGTCTTCAGGTTTCCTCAGCAATTAGATTGAAACTATTTCTCTTTTTTGATTAACGGAAGTTCTTTGATTGACCATAATGACAGGTAGATGAAATCTCATGGGGTATAATGCTTCATTTTTGTGCAAAGTTCATGCTCATTTACTTCGATAATGACTTATATTAGAAAGCAAAATCTCTTACAAAGTTTTCTCAGGAACCTCCTCACACCCTGTCCCTGTCATTTCTTTAATGAAGTTTTTCAAACGTCCCTTTTCAGAATTTCTTGGACTGACCTGTCACTGCTTCCCAGTCATAAATCACATTTTGCTACGAGTTAAAGGAAAAGCATCCAAACTGCAAGGGGTATAAATCCATGGACATAATCAGCCACCCACTATGGGGATACTTTACCCTTCCACTTCCTCAAGATCTGTAACTTACCAAATGTCTTGACCAGAAGCTAAAGGCCTTGTAAGTATTGTCTCTAATGCATGGAGAATTAGTCTTTTGAACCACATCTTTTAAGTGAACCACTTGCTTTTTAGAGTGTTTCAAGTGTCCTTTTGAAGCCAGAATGTGCTCATTGTTGAAGGCCTTGGGGCACTCTAACTTCTGCCCTATTAACTTGGGCAGGACCTTGAAGTGGGCTGCAACCTGACAAGGGTGTCAGCCTTTGCTGAGGTTTTCTTTTATTCAGTGTCTTTCATTTCTATCTTCTTAGCACCCACTGTATTTCTAGTAAGCCAGCTCATTTCTTATATCATACTTGGGCAAATATAACTCATGTAGCACTAAAATTAAAAATGGTTTTGAAGAATCAGAATTTTAGAATTGAACCCTTTTGCAAACAGGAGAGGAAGGGATGGGATGGGATGCCCTTCATCCTTTTTGATTCATTGTCTTGCAACAGAAGAGGAAGGAGTTACTGTTGAAATGGTATTCAACAATTTACCAGCCTTAACTAGCCCCTGGTGTTTGTGAGCACATGAGCTCAGCTCATTTCACAGAATCCTAGACTGGGTAAGGCTGGAAGGGACCACAGTGGGGTCATCTGCTCCAACCTCCCTGCTCAAGCAGGATCACCCTGGAGCACATGGCACAGGATTGTGTCCAGATGGTTCTTGGCTATCTCCAGCGAGGGAGTCTCCACACCCTCTCTGGGCAATCTGTTCCAGTGCTCAGTCACCCTCACACTAAAGAAGTTTTCTGTGGGTATTTGCCAGGATCTACACAATAGGAAAGTTTTCTGCTGCTCGAGTTTGCACTTTTTGATTTTACATAAACATGAGCCTGAAGAAAGTGTGCCAGCAAGGAGAGAAATAATTGTGTACATGTGCATGTGGGATTTTGGAGATATGCATGTCAGTATGCGCTGGACCAAAGTTTGTCACTGAAGTTGGCTCCAGGGAGAGCAGAGGGACCTCAGCCATCTGACTGGGACAGAATAATGGATCTGTGTCCTCATCTTTGGTTCTTCATAAAGAGCCTATTCATTGTGTGGCCTTGGATCAATCACTGAGGTCAGATTTTACTCCAATGATTCTCCAGCTGGAGGGAAAAAAAAGCAATAAAAGGAGACACTTAAGAAGGTCAAAGAGAGCAGGGAGTGACTTGAAAGGAAAGAAAGACCAGTGCTCCTGTGAAAGGGAGCAGAGTCTTATGGCATCATTTGCTTTGTATCTGGGAAAATAGCCAGCACCTTCTCTCTCCTGCTCCTGTTGCATGGAATGAATTCATACTTCTGAGACAACCTTTATTCTGGAGAGTTAAGTCAAGGTTAAATTTTAATAAAAATAATTTACTTTTATCTGGGTGACTCTGACACACAGCATATATACAAAGTCATTCCATCTGCAAAGTTTTATTAATTTTACAATGTTGACGTATTAAAGCCACACTTGAGTACAAAATCTGTCACAAATAACATAAGTCTAACTCCTGAAAGAGTAAAATATAAGTATTATTTATCTTGCAGTTGCAGCGAGAAGCATGATTGGGTTCAAGGCATCACTGTGTGAGGTGGCATGTAAAAAAAGTGATCCCTAGGCAGGGAGGATGCAACCTGAATTTCAGAGATGAAGGAAGAAGACACCTGGGAATAAGATAGCTGAAGTATTCATGAAGTTTTTGGAGCTCAATAAAAAAAAAAAAATCACAAATTTCCACACTTAGGTCTTTGGGGGATGATGGTTGTTGCTCTGTCAGCACTGACCACTGACTCCAGGCAGATTCTGGATCTGAAACAGAAATCAGAATAAAAAAAACCAAACATATGAAGCAATATTACAATGAGCTGGAGATGACCAGTTGACTCTGGTTTTAGTAGGCACATGTGTGCAATTGTCTGAGTCAGCTGGCAGGACAGGCATGTGAGCCAGGAGCTTGGGAATGAGATGAATGATATTGTTCTGTGAGCTGGGCTCTGTAGCTGGGGGCTATCCCACCCCTTCTGCTCTGTGGCCTGGCACAGATGGGGTGGAGTGTAGCTCACCAGTGAATTATACATCCTGTTAAATGAGCTGTGGAAAATCTCTGTTTGTCTGGAAAGGCATTGAAATGAGCAGGAAACGTGCACCAAAAATCCTTAATAAGGATACTGGCTTGAAGCATTTTAATCTGCATACCACTGGTCCCCATACTCTTTCTTCAAGCATACCTGACTATGTTTAACACTAACAGCAGCCAGAATCATGATTCCTGGGAGATAATACACGCTGCACTGAAAGGAAAAGCAGTGGTAAGGAAAGAAAATTCCCAGGAATCCACCCCATCTGGCACAGTAAGTCTGTGTCACACAGCTTTGTCCTCAGCACCTTTCCCAGGTGTGCTGTCTAGCCTAAGCATATATAGAGATGTAAATGACACCAGGCCAGGAACGTCCTCTGATGCTGCATTTTTACATTTCTCTTGAGCTCAGGATGGTCCCTGAGGGGACTTTGTCCCATGATGAGTGGTACTGGCTCAAATCCCAGCGCAGGTGGGTGGTCATTTGGGCTGAAAACTGTTCCAGCAATCACTGTCAGTGCAGACACCTTGCTCTGAAAGTGAAAGAAGTCCAGTTGAAATTGGGCTCAGTCTATGCCAGCTCACCTTAGTACCAGAAATTGGCCCTAGAAATGTCCAATTTACTAATATAGATGTAACTTAGACAGCACTATTACTGCAGATTCAATTTATTCTGTCAATGTGATTCTAGCGCCAGCCCAAGCAGATAATCAGAGCCACAAACACATTATCATAGAAAGATCTGTATTAACTACAGATGGATAATATCCTCATCCCTCAACCAATCCTCCTCTGAGTCGAGATTCACACAGTGAAGGTAAGCCTGCTTTTGTATTTGCTTCCTTGGGTCCATATTAGCCTTTACTCTGTTATGCTTCTACAGAGGAAAAATTGAACAAAAAGTGTCCTAAGAATGGAGCTGAACAAAAAGTCCCTTGTTTCTGTAGGTATGGATTAGTCTTTGCAAAAAGCAGAGAGATGAAAGCTGTTGCAAGTGTTAAGAGGATTTTTGGGTAATACTTTAGAGACGCACATTCATATGCCTTGTGAAATGGAATTTAGTGTTAAGAATAAGAAGCTTCAAAAACTGAATTCTTTCATTTAATCATAGATATTCTATTGAATAGATTTCCCATACAGCTTCATCAGTGCTTCAGTCCTGAAGGGGGTGAAAAGTCCATCCACACATTTCACTCCATTCTTTTTAAAAGAAATAGATAAAACACTTTGCACAGCTTTAGTTCTATAGGATGTTTGCAGAACATTTTTTCTCTCTAAATAATATAGTTGGTTCACGAAAAGATATTTTCAGAAAATGAAACCAGTCCCAAACCAATTTTTCAGATATACAGTGAAAGACAGCTGCATAAAAATAAAAAGCAAAATAATATTTAAAAAAAAACAACCAAAACTCCCCCAAGGAGAGATTAATGTTTACCAGTGGGGTCCCAGATGGACAAGTTGTGGTGTTGCACAGGTTATTTGTCATTGGTCTCACTACAGAGCCTTTCTTCCTATTCTGCAGTGTCCTGAAGAGCTCTGATCCTCATTTGGTGTTCTCTGCAGCTCTCAAGAGAGGCTCAGGTCCCCAGTATCTTTCAGGAGGCAGCCTGTAACTCCCAAGTTCTGACCTCAGTATCAGGTCTTGACAGCTTGTTTTATGATAGAAAATCACTAGTGCTGCTTGTGTGAATACGCTGAAATGTGACCTTGTGACCCACCATTTCTAGGGGCTCAGAAAGGACCCAGACTGGGCATTGTAGTCTAAGATTTAAGAGATTAAAGAAGTCTGGGGTGAGCAGGGTAGTGTTCAAACCCAGAACTCCTCATAAGCCTTGCAAATACATCCTCAGACAGAGGGACTCAGGGTATACTGCCTAGGTTTATCCCCATGCCATTTTTTGCAAATATTTTCTATTACATGTGCAGTTTCATCCTTAATCCTGCTTTTTTTCATCTGCCCAGGTCCTCTGGGATCTGGCAGGAATTCAGTGTGCATTGTAAAGGAAAAAGGGCATTCCCCACATGTGATGTGGCACCCTAAGGCATGAGACTGTCCCCAGCCAGACCTGCTCTGTGCCCCCCAACCTGTGGGTGCTCCAGAGTGACTCACAGAGCTGAGGGCAGTGCTGCAGACACCCAGGCTGGCTCACTCTCTGAGCCTCCATGCTCCACTCAGACCGGCTCTAGGATATTCCTTACTTAAAAGGGAGTGATTCGAGTTCTTGCATGGGAAACCTGGGTTAATGGAAGCCCCATAAGTACTATAACTAAATTATTTGCTTGTTAAGTCTCACACTGTAATGCACTTAGCCCTGAGAAGCAAAGAGAAGTTGCTACAGCACAGAAAATGTCAGCTCCATCAAGGCAGATGGGTAATAACCCTTCCTTTTATTCAGCTGGCAGTGACTTATCTAATCTGAGCAAAAATGCTGGGATCTAATTCTGCAGAAAAGAAACATATATAAGGTTGTCTGCAGCAGGTGAGGTAGTTACTACACAAGAAAAAGAGACTTTGCAAAGAGATTCCTCAGAGACAGGAAGAGACCGATAGGCCTTTCTTATCTGCCCTTGGCAGGATACACAGATAGGTTCTGATCATGACCAAATGATGCTTTAAAAGACTTTTTCCCCTCCCTGGACTCCTTCTGCCACCCACACTCAGCTTTGTCTTCAGTAATGGAAAAGCATTTTTCTCCAGTTGCTTATGGGAACATTTCAAGAAGTTGAAGAGACATATTTATAATTTTATTTCTTGCAGGTCAGGACCCTGCAAGAACTAAAACTGTAAACTAGGCTAACTTGCAAATCTCTAGCTGTTTTGATTTATGGGGAAAATCTTCCAGCTTACTGCACTATATATCATAATAACACATGACTTTGATAGCTGCATGCAGACAGCAGGTGACTTCAACAGCACAGGAAGGATGTGGTGTATTTGCAACAGTGATGAATAATGTTTGAATAATAATTTAGTCAACAGAGTGGTTGGAAACTCAGCTTTGCACTTTCTAATAAACCGTATTCTTCTTGGATGTAAGAACATAAAAAAGATTGAATTAGCCCAAGACTTACTGCCCTGTGATCATGCATGAGTTGAAATTAGATTAATTATCTTCCCTTTGTTTTAAATGGTTATTTCTCAAAATGAGTATGCAGGGAGTATTAGTGTATTCTGGACTAAAAGACATGGTTCTGTAAATGCTCATTTAAAGAGACAATTCCAGGTCAATTCCTTAAGCATTTGCATTAATTAAAAGCATGATCCTATTATAACATCACAGTTTAAAGTTTTCTATTAAAATTTTCTTTTTAAATGCATTTTCAAAATAACATCTTTTATACTGATTTCAGCCAAGAAAAAGAAAGCTTTTACACTAGACGAAAGTTTCCATTGTCCTTGGGAGCAAGGAAAGAGGAGAGAATATCATCTCACCAGTCCAGCAATTTGGTTACATTTTATCTGGGTTTGGCAAAGAAAAAATGTCTTGTTCCTCTTCGTCGGTTAACAAATGTATTTCTATTCATAGCACACTGCAAGACTTCTTTAAATCTGTTCAAGTACCATCAAAACTTTTTTTTGGTTGTTTCTTCTGCACATAATATTGCAGAAGAGAAAAATTACAGCATTTTCTGTGTATGAGAAGTAACAGAAACCTTTTCAGCAGGAAAAGCAAAAGGAACTGTCTTTTGAATAGACCCTTCATTCCCTTCCAGTAGTTCATTCATTTCTCCTATCTTTGTAATTTTATACTGTCTATCCTTATAATCTTTCAGCTTGCAAGAATAAAGGCAGGAGCATCAATTTTTTGGATGAGCTTTTGAAATTGTGTTAGACTAGCTTCTTCCTGTATCTCTAGAGCTAGTTTTCTTTCCCTCATGCAAGTTTTAATTTGCCATTTCTGATATGCCACTGTGTTTATTAATACAGATCTGAACATTCCATCTATAACTGGAAGTTTGAGTAAACTATACTGAACTTTCAAGTTAAACTAAGCTTATTTCTGAAGTTATAATGCAATTAGTTATTAATTCAGCAAGGTACTTAAGCACCTTTTAATTCCTTTGAAGTCAATTAGACTATTCCCAAGCTTAGAGCTCTGCCTGCGTTTAAAAGTTTCTCATTGAACAAAGTGTTATTGATTTCATTTTAAAAGTTAGAACCACAAATTACATGTAAGAAACTTTTACCAGGGTTCACAGAGATCAAAAGAATGATTAAATCATTGTATGAGTTGAGGTAAACTGTAGAAACTCAGCTATAGTTTAAATAAAAAGGTGGCTGTGTGCAAAATATTTCAATGTCGTTGCTGATTGTTGTCTGTGAACCAGATACTGCACTACAAAAGTTTTGCAAATTATTTGACAGAATCCTTCCAGGAAATAAAATTATAGTCTAGGCACTCTGAAACATGGAGATGAACAAACTCACATTGTTCTAAATGTCATGAAATTTAGGGTGCAACTGCAAAAACTATTGACTTTGGAGCTTTCTTGAAGGTGGAAAAAGCTCACACAGGAAAAGGCAAATCTAAAATCAATCAATCTACCATCAAAATAATCCCAAAAAATTATCCAAGGGGGGAAGTGGGGTTAAGCAAGGGAAGAAAGGAATACAAGTAGGAAAGGGTAAAGATAAAAAAGGAATAAAGAAGACCTTCCTGTTGATACAAAAGGTTCAGAGTAGACCCCCTTGTTAAACTGAGGCCCAGTCTTGGCTAACACTTCACGGATAAACAACATTTAACAGCACTTAATCCATATCTTAAGTTAAAAAAAAATTAATGAAGGATTCATACAGACTTCACTATACCACAAGAGTAACTCTCTTACAGGCTTATCTTATAAATCTGAAGTGCTTAAGAATCCAGGAGAGTAACATCCATAGTCCATTTGCTGTGGCATATCCACTCACAGGCACACAGACTAAAAGAGTACCTGCAAGGTATCTGTGAAAAATTCCCTTCAAATTCAGTGAAGTTCCCACGCTGGATGACTTTGGGTTGGTAACTTTCTTTTAAGGTTCAATAATAAAAATATTATTGCACTTGGGTTGTTATTCAGGAGAGAAAAATCAGTTTCCAAGGCTATTCATCAAAAAAACAGGAGCTTGTTAGACAGAACTATTTCCTGGGAGCAGTGTTTCTGATAAACTCAAGAGGAGCTGAGCCCAGGTGCAGTTCATGAAGGCTGAGGCTTATATAGAGCATTTCTTAGATCATAGTGCAGCCTGGGGGGGCTGGGGGGATGCACCAGCACAAGAAGTCATACATGGAACTGGGAATAGAACAAAAAAAAAATTGAAATGCAACACAAAATTGCACACGTTGTAGCTGGAAGTCACTGATGTGAATTATTGATGTGAATGCTCTACTGAATTTTGCACAACCCAGACTCCTTCTGAGATTAACCAGAAGAAAAAGCTGTGGTCAGGTCAGGTCCCAGGCCCTCTCAGAGTTATTCACATAGGTAACCACAGAACAAGGTAACTCTGGGGCAACTTCAGCTAGGATGCTCTAAGTGTCTGGGAGGACATTGCACCTCCTTCCCTGTACATATCAAGCCTGTTTCCCAATTCTGATCAAAGTCCCTGTGCATTAGCCGAGCATAAGTGTTAACTAGCAAGAATAAAATCCACATAACCATAATTCACATGGGCTAGTTAGAATACGTGAATTTTTAATGAAATAGTTCATTAGATTGACCCCCAAGTGTTGGTGTCTCGTGGATTGCTGGTTTCTGGAACTACCCAAGAGGCACAGGTTTGAAACAAGTGCTGGTAAATCTGATACACTTTGGAGCATCAAAGCTGAGACTTATCAGCAATGTGCACTCACAGCAGGTTCCTTGATGGAAACAGCAGCACATAACAAAACATGAGGCATGAGGTCAGTGGCAGGAGAGAAGAGGATCCCCAAAATGTGGGCAGATGTGAGGCAAGTGACCAGCAGAGGCTTTTTCAGGAGAATGATGTGTGAAACCAAAGCAGAGAGCTTTCTGTACCTGAACAAATTATCATGGAAGAGAAGATGATAGATGTCCTGCAAAGACAGAAATGCGGGCAGGTGTTAAACTTGCTGGCAGGAATTCCCTGTGCCATCAAAAGGCTAAATCAGAGCTGTACAGAACTCCTGTGGCAATACAGAAAGGAGAACAGGAAGTATTTCCACATAGTATTTCAGGCTACATAAACCAGACACATTTCTGATAATGATCTGAGTTTGCCGCAACTTTCAGTGTATCAACTAATTAAACAGCTGGAGAGCTCTTGACACACACCCAATAGAAATTGATACCAGGGAGGAGATTTTAGAATTATATATTGGTACAATGATTTGGCTAAATTCAGGTAATGAGGAGTGTGGGATTATCACCTTTTGGCTCAGATTTTGGGAGGTTCTTGGTATGTGCTGGGCTGTCTGCCACTACTGACAGTAAACCAGGGGTGAATCCTGTGTCAAATGGAGTTGTGGAGAAGCACAAGGCAGAGTTAGCTGGACTGCAGGAGGAGGTGGGACCCTCCTGAAGCCCTTATGTGGGTGACTGTACCCTGGAGGGCTGGGAGAGAGGAGTCAGGAGAAGTGCACGGTCTCTGAAACACCTGGGAAGGTGTTGCTCATTGGAAGGTTGAGAGTGTCCACTGGAGAGCACAGGCCTTTGACAGAGAAGGACCTGGGCAGGAAAACCACCTAATTCCCCAATTTGCCTTCTGTCATTTTCAATTTGTCATAGTGCACTCTTACCTGCCTGTTTTGTAACTTCACCAGTGAAATTAGTCTCATCTACGATGAAGAGGAAAAACGTCTGCTACTGTGGCTTTTCATGATGGGTATGAACCTGAACCAAGGAGAGTACACAACTGCTCAAAAAGCCACTGGATTTGAGGCAGAGTAGCCTAATGACAGTGCTGAGGCGTTCCCATTTACCTAAAATATGGATGCTGTATAAGCTGAAGGAGATCAGGAGGTGAATAGTTTTGTATGCTACATACTTCATAACATAGTGAAATATTTGGCAACCTGGGAATAATGCAAATATTTGTACTTTTGAACTGGGTGGTGTTGATTCTTCATCACTGCTGAGAGTGGCAAACAGAAAGCATACTCCCAGAGAATTTTGGGATCACTCCAGCCTATATGTTGTCTGGCTGCTCACAGGAGAGAGCCAGCAGAGTTAATCCTGTTGGGTCATGGAAAGATTTATCAGAGCAGAAGGGAAGAACAAGAATAGAGCCTTGTCTTCACAGAAATATCTGGGAAGGTGTCCAGAAGTTTAGCGCAGACAATGCTAACCAGACTTCCCAGAGGAGAAAGGGACATTCATCGATGGAGCAACAAGAGCTCCTGGCAGTCCCAACAGGAATGTCTCTGGAACTTTACAGGCCAAAGCAAAGCAATATCTCTCTCCCTTCTCTAGCCTCCTCTTCTTTCATCCTACTGTATTGGTTTGAAAGCAAACCAGCAGGAGATCACAAGTCAATATTAAAATTAACAGGAAAAATTAACAATAAGTGAAATAATACAAGGAAAAGCACTGACAAAGTCAGATACAACCTGACAGCCAATTAGGGTGGCAGTAGCAGTCCAACTGAAGTATTTCAGTTGAAGCAGTGATCCTGTGAAGGTTTGGTCACCAGCTGAAGATACAGTGGTAGCTCTTGCCCTCTGGGAACTCAGTAGACAGGGACAAATTTAGGCAGTGCCAAGGCCAGGTTATATCCAGGTGGGAATGCTTGGCTCCTCCCTCCTGGGTGGAGCATCTCACAATAGGATAAGTCCATGAGTCATGCGGTGGGTCCTTGATGGCCCATTGGTTGTTATCCGGGGTGAGTCATTATCAGGTGATAACAGCTAACGGCCCACAGCTGGTGGTAATAGAAAACTGCATCTATATCGTAACCTAGGACACCTACTTTCATCCTTGCTCTTTCCCATTGGTCTCACTCAGTGGTAGAGGCATTTCCATCCTAGATGCGAAGGAAAGGAAGATTGATTCATATGGTACAGGAGTTTATGCCATATTAGCTGAGATTATTAATGGGGAAGGAGTCCTTCCTTCCATATGGTGAATCTCAGCTAGAGCACAAAATCATGAGTCCTGGTGGATCTCCTGTCAGTCACATGGGAGTGATTGAGCAGGACTGAGAAACAAACCTCTGTCACTTGCACTTTGCCATGTGTTCACCACACTCCTGTCCACCAAGATTTCTCAGCAAAATCAGTCAGTCTGTAGGCTTCTCTCAAAGACTATTTTATATTTTATGCACCCTTTATATTCGTATTTAAGTATTTATTTCCTTATATTCCTTTTTGTTTTAGCATTGAACCCTGATTTTTTTACAATATTAGAATTCTAGGAACCAATGACCAAATCTGCTGCCAAAAGAAGATGACATCTAGATTAATTCCTACAGATGTATTGTTTATGAGGAGGAGATATTTTCAAATTAAGATTACTCATGAAAGGTTGTGTGAAACTTCTTGGTGAAGCACAGAATTAACTCCACAACTCAGATAGTTATGAAGTAGGTATGTGTTTATTCCAGCTGGGGTGCATGAGGGGTAGCCCCTCCAAAGACATGCACACTGTCAGCAGCACTTCACCAGGTTTATATTAGGTTACAGATTACATATGCATAAAGTTAGACAAAGCCCCTATACATATTCAATACCTATCCTCGCTTCGTATTATAATGAGTTCAAAGTTCATTTAAATATGCTCGCGCAAGCGCAGTGTCTCAGATTAATTGTGGACAGGGGTCCCGAATGATTGATTACGATGTGAGTGATAGTCTTCATCACGATGAACTGTTCACCCTGTTCCCTTGCGCATTCTCCCTTGGTTCTTGGTCCAAGTCCAGGCCTGAGAGCCAACTTGTACCGGTCCTGGGGTCCAAGGGCGGGATGCTCGGTTACACTTGGTGGTTTCTCTCAATTATTTGGCTCTCTTCTCTCTATCCTCCCCGATACCAGGTAGGCATAAATTCATTATGGGAATAATAAATGGTTTGCAGCAGGCATATCCTAGTAAATCATTATCCAATCTCTGGCTCTCTAAATCAGTTTCCAACTTTTAGTTCTTTTAAAATAATAATTTCTATTTTACCCTAAATCATTGGGTACTTTTATGGTCTTTTTTTTTTCCTATTCTTTAACCACATATGAACAGTTGCCTCAGAAAATAAAGGGCAAATATAAAGGTATTAAACCCCATAAAGAAAAATGTCATCCTAAGCTGCTTCTTACTCAAGTCCCAAACCTGATCTGAATCCCACAAGTAATTGAGATTCCATTAGTCCCAGAACTACACTAAAGTTGTTTTGAGAGGAAACTGGTCAGAAAATGAATTTACATTTCTCATCCAGAGACAATCCCCACCATACTTCTTTCAGGCTGCTGTCTTTCCCTACTTACAAATGGTCACAGCAGGAAAAAGTTGAATTTCAAAACTCACTGTCAGTGTTAAGGGCAGTGGACATACAGGAAGGAGCTGCTGGCTCTCAGTCCTGTGCCTGCACAGCACAGTTCTCTGTATAACTGTCTGGGTAGTTCTAGCCATGGAAACCAGAGCCCTGTAGAGGTTCAGGCCCTGTGGGATGAACCATGCAACAAGCACATTGGCATACAGGTGATCAGCTATGGCAAAGAACTTCTCTGTCCATACAGGCAGTTTTGTTTTGACAACAGGAAGTTTTGATTTTGATGGCAGGAATCAGATGTGAATGTAGGGAGGTAGAAATCCTTGCAAAAAAAAATCAATTGTTGCAAGCATATCTATTTAGTATATCTCAGAGTTTTCATGCCTTGCCTCCCACATACACCATTTAGTCAGTAGGATTTTTTTGTGCTTGTCTAGTGTCAGGTAAAAAAGGACCCTATAGCCTCATTAGCACTACATTAATAAGCATGATTAATGTGCATAATTAGCTCAATTTACCACACCTTAATGGAGTTCCTGAAGGTCCTCAAATAGCACCATTAAGGCTCAGGATAAGTGGTGAGGACTTTTCCTGCTGTTGCTGTGTGCCAGCTGGATGTCAGCCAGCTCTGATCCAGAGCAGCTGTACCATCCAGAGCGCAAAAATCTGCCTGATGGAGGCAGACAGCCCCTGGGGAGACCTCCCCCAAATCCTGTCCCTTCCATCACAGGAGGAAGGAGCATGGCTCTGTCTGCAGTGGGCTAGGCAGATGCACAGCTCTCCAAAAAAGAGATTATCCATCGGTGTCAGGCTGAGGAAATGGCTGTGCTGGTACACTGGAATGCAAAATTGAGGGAGAAAAGGTATTCCTGTTAAGCAAATGCTTGAGTATGTCCTCAGAGTGGGACTGAAGTCATGGGATTGTTACCACATTCTCTGAGATGTCTCATCTTCAGAAATATCTGCACTCCTCACAGAAGGTCATTACAGCCTTCCCTGGGATCTGAGTCACACATATTCCTCTAATGAGGCCAGATGTGTTCTGTTGGACTCTCTCTCATGATGTAGTAGTTGTATGTACATCCAGAAAAAATACGCTTGATCGGTCTAAACCTTTGCAGCACATTACTTTCTTTTCTGTGACTTTTAGGGGCTTGGTAGGCAACCCTTCCTACCTCTTGCAGGGTTTTTAGGAGCCTCCCAGGCTGGGATCCATTTTCCTTGATGCTTAGGAGTGCTATGCATTCTCTCAGCCTCTCCTGCTTCCTTGAATGTGCACTGTCTTTTCTGAACTTTCTGGGGAACTGAAAAATCGTGACAGCAAACTAAAAAAGAGGGCAATACATATTTAAAGGACCAGAGATGCAATGCTGCAGAATTGGTGAGGGGCCTAGCTGCTTCTGTTATAACCCCTTAGAACGTGCAGAGCTGTTCACCCTTCCCAAATGCTTCCCAAAGTGGAAGGTCATTCACAGACCTCTAAAACTGAGGCCCTTGGGAAATGTCCATTCAGACTTGGAGCACCTTTAGCAGCTCCTGGGCAGGAAAGGGCTCCTGACCTGGATGAGTCCAGACTATCAGTATCCCTGACAGGCAGGAATTTCACCCTTACAGCTTTTAGCTCAACACTTGTATTTTTAAGCTATCCATCTATGCCTCAACTATAAAGCTAAGGCGTTTTTTCTGAGACAGTCGACTCATAAAAGAGGATGCAAGGCTGGACAACTCCTGGAGTTGGGGCTCCCTGTTGGCATTTCTCAGACCAGAAAGACAACTCCTGTGCTTGGCAAGTGGTTCCCCTCTCTGGAATTCTGGCATTTTGAATTAATTTGGAAACAATTTCATTCCCGTTCTTCCAACAGGTTCAAGCTAGTTTTTATTTAAGAGTAAAGATATGCCTTAATACCAGCTCTTTGCTGGTGTGTATATTGTCTTCCCTTTCCTTAAATATTATACAATTTAAAGCTAAAAGACCAATACAGTACAAGTTAAGTTATCATGACCCATGCAGTCATTATATGTAAGTGTTCTCATTATGTAAAACTGCAGTCATTATCTATAATTACTAAGAAAGTTGTGTAATGAAGGAAGAGTTCTCTCTTACAGAAATAAAAATGTTATCTTTAAGATTGCTATTGACACACAGCCTTCTCAGACATGCGACTAGGCCATGCTTCTTTCCTCTCATTTCTCTAAAAAGTTATTTCTCAGAAAGCCGAGATGTAAATTATGAACACTCTTCTTTAATTAAAGGCATTTAGCAATGCTAGTGGGAAAAAACCAGCATTTACATGCAAAATCAAAATCAGCTTATTGATTCTGTGCTTCCTACTGCCTCAGCTCTTCAGGTGCAATGAAGATGCCATTATCTGTTCTCTGTGTTCCTATTCTTAGTACAATAAAAATGAAATTACAGTTATTTGCCACTGTTTTGTTAAAATGTCAAACCGTGCTGCAAACAAATTGATTTCAGTCCAGTTCAGTTGAGTTCGGCTCAGCAGCATGTGAGTCTTCTTCCTGCCTGTGCTTCTTTGTGAAGCCTCAGCAAGACTGATGGGGAGTGCCAGGCTCAGCCCAATTAAAAATAATACAGCCACAGGCAGCACAATTAAATAGGAAACATGGAAAAAATACTGTAGTTGGAAGTGAAGCCACAGCACCTAAACACAGCCCTGGAACCACCAGTTCAAGAGCAACTGAAGCCAATGGGAATCTCTTCAGCTCAAACTGAACTTCATATGTTGAGTTTTATTCCCCTGCTGAGTTCTGCTGAGGAAGTTTTCACTCACCAACCTATGGTGAGGAAAATCTGCCTTGTTGGAGGGCACAGCAAAACAACACCTAGCCTTGTTCTCCACTTGGAGTTTCTTAATAAGACAGAGGATATCGATAAAGACACAGTTTGAGTTCTCTCCAAAGAAGCCACTCTCTGCTTCTGCTCTAAGGAGCCCCAGATACAACTGCCAGAACTGCCTCAGACAGCAATCTTCTGCATCTGGCCCAGACATAATTCAAACGGACTTTAAGGATGCTGAAACACAGACCAGTGCAAAACCTGGGACATAAATGGTCTAAGGTTGTGCTATTTTCATGCCTCAATGTGACCAAATGTGAAAACCACACTGGGTGTGAAGAGCTCTTAACCTCTTTAAATAGGTTTTAAATTAATATATGTCAACACCCAGTAACTCCTTCAACCTTGACTCATTTGTGAAGGTGCGGTATAGGTGCTCCATAGAATCACACAATCATAGAATTGTTAAGGCTGGAAAGACCCCTAAGATCATCTACACCAACCATAAAGACCCCAGTACAAAAAAGATGAACTCAAAATTAACATATTTCACTGCTGAGATGTGTTTCCTCTCAAGGCTGTCTGAGGCTCAGCTGACTTGCTCGGTGGCTGCTTGCGTGACACAGGCTGTCATTATTCCCCCGGGACTCGGTGTCAGCACTGGGGCTCCAGGAAGGAAGTGCTAATTGGTGTGCACAAAAATTAAGGTTTCTGACTTCTTATGAGCAGCAGACAAAGGGCTTTGCAATGGCACATCAGACAGACAGTCCAGAACAGAGCTCTCTCTTATGAATTTTATATCATTAGAAATGTTTTCAGCTTGGGGATTTTGGGGAGGAAATGGCAGGCTCAGGAGTTTAGAATGAAAGCTTTATATTTGCCCACTGCTGCAGACGGTTCTGTTCTCTGGTAAGGAGGGTCTTCCAAAGGACATGGGGAGGTGTGCAGTCCCAGCTTCACATGGAACAAATCACTTCATGTTTATGAAGCTTGTGCCTGTTCCTAGCCCTTCTCCTTGTTACACTCCTATGACCAATGTTTTTTGCTGTATTTTTGGTGTGCTTGTTCTGCCGAGCACCCATTTCTGCTGGATCTTTTCAGACGATACTCTGATGCAGAGCAGTATATTTGGGCATGTGGTGTATTCTCCACCAGTGTGGTAGCTAGTAGAGTAAGATTCACACCTTATTAATCATACATTTAATTTTTCGTCAGAAAAACACATTAACAGACTTAAGCCATCATTTTATGAAGAGAAACAGTTTGTGACTTTTCACACAGCACTAATGCATGAACCTTGTTATTTCTTTTCTCTCCCAGGCTACTGTTGCCAGGACACTTACACCTTGATGTGAAAATCAATTGATGTATTTAGCTAGCGTTTACTTTTGTTCCAGCAGTAGCTGTGGGGAAAAAAAGACGAGGTACCAAAAGTAGACATTTTTATAAATTAACAGCTTGGAGCAATTTGTGTCTGAGTATTTAAAAGAACAAAGAAGATGCCACCTATTTCTAGTAATTCCTAGAAAGCAACAGGAGGCTCACCCACCTCTGCAACAGGCTGGATTCTGATCTCACTGACATGAAGACATGTCAAGGATCTCCTCAGATAATCATTGGTCATCAACAGCAGTGGTCATCAACACTGACCTTCCCTACTCTGTGACAGAGCTCGTGCTGAGTATCCACTTTGGCAGCAAAAAGATGCTCTCCACCAATAAAGTGCTACAGCTGTGGAAAAGAATAAAAAGGGAACCTGCATTTCTCAGATACAGAGAAATACAAAGCAAGACAAAGCAGTAATTCCTCCTCTGACTCGCTCACCAAAGCAGAAAGATATGCAATGTCTTTACAAAAAGAAAATATTATGAGAGGGACTTGAAGAAATTACAAGAGATTTGGTATGAAACAAATTAGTTGAGCTGCTATTTACCAGCCAGGTAAAGGTAAAACTGGGATTAGTCAGTACAGGGGAAAGAGAAAGGAAGGCAGTGGAGCTGTCTGGGGCCTCAAAGAAAACAAAGTCTCAGCTCTAGAGGTGATTAATATGTGAAATGGGCAGTGGAGGAAATTGAGCAATGAGCACAATGGTAAAGGAAATCAAAGTAGGTCTCCATTGTTTTAGGAAACAAAAATGGACCATATATGAAGAATCTGTCTTGCTGATTTACAGTGAATTTACAGAGCATCACAAATGTTGTTTTCTCCTGTCTTGGTACACACGTGATCTCATTTGGTTTACAGAGCTGGTGATGTTTTCTTTTTCAAGACAGAAAACTAGTCCAAATGTAGACAGTAAATTATATCCTGTTGGAGGAATGACTGATAATGGAAATTAGGGCAAATGAACTCTTAATGATTTACAGAGATCTCACACCAAATCTCTCTCCCTAACTTCAGGACAGTCCCACCATAGGTGTCCTGACACTACCAAACCATTTTCTAGTGAGCCCTTTAATTTAAATTTTTATCTCTTATTTTGCTTGTTGCAACCCTACAGGTGCCTCCTCATAATATTGGATTTTGCCTTCTGCCGTGCACACATATATGGTTACATACAGTACTAAACTAAATTTGTCACCACCTTTGTTTTTCACTTTTTGAGTCTGAGTGAAACCCCTTCACCTGTGCACTGTGGATGCACCAAGATAGACTTAGAAGTTTCTATCTGTATTAAGCCAGAAGCCAGAGTGGACTCTAGCTCTGTGGTTCATAAAAAGATGTTTTCCATTCCATTGTATTGCTTATTCCCATTTGGAATGAGAGCCAGGCATTATTAAGTGACAGCATAAAACTAAAATATTTTAGTTATTGTGTGTGTACCTTCTGTTTTTTTACACCGTATTTGTTATTGTAATTTTAGCCACACTAATTTAGCTTGGTCTAGATGATTAACTTAATGGGATATTTTGTTTCAATCACTGCAGGAACAGAATTATTATTGTAATTATAGATGTTTGGAGACTTCGTTGTAGGAAAAGTTGTCATGTTTTCAGACTTTGTTTCAGCCCCATCCTCACCAATTTTACTTACAGACATATCTTTCTTAGAACAGTATTAACTCTTGGACAAAAGTTCTCCAGAGGTGAAGAGGAACACTTTGGTGGGATTGAACCAAGTCATTTTTGCAACTAAATTGGGCAAGAAACTACAGATTTTAAATCTGATTTTAAAATTATCCATAAATTTTATGAACAATCCCATAAAGGTATATAAGACAACCAGGAATTCTTGGTGTTCATTTACTTCTGTTCCCATTGTATCCAGGCATTTTATCAAAATTAGTTTAATATTGACCTTCCCGACATTAAAACAAGGTAAAAATGAAAATTGCACACCTTGTGGCTGTAGGTTTCACCAGGCTAATCCTCTCTGATGCAAAACTGCTGTGACAGACTTGAAATAATTGCATTTATTACATCTAAACTGGAAGTGATGGTCAATGTGGAATTCTTGGATGGGATCACTGAGAACCAACTGGTTGATTCCAACTCTTGCACAGCTCAGTGTCTCTATTAGCTCTTGTTCTTCCAAAGCTTGCATTGGTCCCATGCTACCAGCACCTTTCTGGTGAGGAACACACCAGCTATCAGCCCCAATTATCATGTCTGCTAATTGGGGTGGGGCTGGTCCTGACTCCTTTCAGTGACTTAGGGTTCCAGACACCTGCATTTGACCTGCTGCCAAGGCTCCCTCAGCAGGCAATGGAGACTGATTTACAGCAGGTGAAATATTTTACCTTCCTCTTTTAGCTTGGGATGAGTGATCCTGCCTTTAAACTGGCTCTATGGGAAGTACAATTAGCTTAAACTGGATGCCCAGTTTGGGATGGTGAAGTGAAATGAGTTTCTGATAGAAATATAGCAAATACTTTTAAAACTTTTCTTATAGCTTATAGAGAGCAGATGTTATTTGAGGCTGCTCTAGCTCATCTTAGGGTGGTCTTTTTTCATACTTCAACATTTTGCAAATCTTGTTCTTCTTTTTATGCAAGATGGGCAAATCTTGCCAGTACTTTCATCAAACAGATCTTTCTCTTTTACCTCTTTACTATACTCCATTCTTCAAATTTAGGCATTTGGGTTTGCTTGTTTGATTGACTGATTGTTTTTGTTTTAGAAGCTGCAATTTTTTTATTCAGAGAAGGTACCTATTGCTGTACCTTACCTACAAAAGCTCCTTTCTGAGGCTGTGCTCTAGGTTGAGCACAGGCACTTGACCTTTAATAGGCTCAAAAGTAAATCAAGAATCTTACAAGCTCTAATCGACAAACTCAGCTGGTGTTTCTGTCTTTCCTAAAAGAAATCATATTTTCCAAGGTTAAACATGTAATCAGAAAAACTATGAAGGGAATATGACTCTCACTTAAGCTACTTTCTTCCAGCCAGCTGGTGATAGCAGCCAGTCTTGATGAAAGTCAGAAGCTCCTCATGGCTAACAATAATCAGGGATTCCCTTACACAGGACTTCGGTGGATTAGCAAATGCAGCTGGATAAGCAAAGACCATTGGCACCAAGTATTTGAAGAATCAGTAGTGAGTTGGCAATACTTATCATATGCTCAGAACACAGAGGATAGAAGTCTAGAGATAAGTTGCTGTATTAGAATAAAGTCACTTTCTTTTATTTGTCTGCAGTGCAGTACTTTCCCCATTAGAACTTGGAGCATGGCATAAGTAACTATGAGGTTTAACTTGGGATTTATTATCCACTTCTTTTTAAGATCTGAATTTGTAATAAAAACTGAATCAAGCAACAACATCTCATTTTAATATAAATGCATATTAAACATGAGCCTATAAAGCAGAAGATGTCTTCTGGTAATGAGCTATGGTCATGAAACCATTTGTAAGTACCTTAACTGAGCAGCTTACACTCTAAGAATAACAGGCTGGTTCTCTTCACAACATGTGTTGCTCCAGCTGTGCAGGAAAAGATGGTGGGGTCATCTGCACATTAATTTACAAACAGAACTAGTTACATATCAACATTTCCTCAACAAATAGCTTTTTCCCAATAGTGCCTCCTCTCCAGATATTCTCATGCAACACTGCGTTGAAAGGTCAGCCTGGACTCTCTCCACTGCCAGAATATCAAGCAGTCAGAGCTTCTGCTGCATCAATCCACCCCCAACCCATGCCCTGCCATGCTTGGGCTATTTATCCCATGAGCAGCCTCATTCCACACCCCTCACTCGTGGAAAATACCCTGGAAGTGTCAGATATTTTGCAAAAAATACTCCCAAATGTGTCAGGAGGTGAGAGGTTGGTGAGAGAAGTAGGAGATTTTGGCAATAATTTGTTTAAAGTTTTCCTTGCTGTGACTGCCTTTTTTGGATGTAATTAACTGATTCAGGAGTTGTGCCTTACAGGCACAAATTTTGCACTCACACTTGAGTGTAAGTCTGGACCATGGGGCTCCATAAGAGCTTATTTCTGTGTTTAAAACTCTTGTAAAAGCCTCTGGCATGGGGAGGAGAGATCCCTGTGCAGGAGAGGTGAGCTCTCCAGGATATTTCCATTCCCTCCTCCGCTGTAAAATTTGCTCTGTGACATTAGACAAGCCACATTCCTCTCTTCCTGTGCTGAAACCAGCAGCTAGTTACGAAACATGAAGGCTTGCCAAAGCTTAATTTAGCCCTCCTTTAGACGTTTGGGTGCAAAGTACATGAAAAATGCAAAGTCTATTGATGCACCATCCATCACATTGTCCCCATGACTGGGACATTCCTCGTCTTCACTGTGTGAGGAGCAAATGCATGGGTGTAAGAGCAGGTCTGTTCTGAACTACCATCTTTCAGATGCCAAGCTGTCACTGTGTGTGGCGATTTAAGAAGCTATGACAAATGTTTAACAAGATTTTTAATGGCTGTTAGATCCAGAGTCCTGGATGTATTCCAGCTCAGGTAATTACATTCCTCCTGCTTAAAGACACTTTAACGGGATAGATCATCCTTCACAGAGCCTCTAGTATGGAAAGAGTGAAAGAAACACTTTCACTGGCAGGAAGGAGAGGAAGGCAAGTGGGGGTGTTTCCAAAGCAGGGGAGCAAGAAGAGTCATCAGTTTATATGTCTTTGTGTGTGGTGCCTGAGAACAAGGAGGCTTTGGTAAGGGAAATAAACCTACCTTAGAAAAAGAAACCTACCTTAAAACAGGAAAACTGTTTACTGTGCTGATTTTACAAAAAGTGAGTCAAATGGCAGATGCAAAGTCAAGGAGCTGTGCTAAATTCAGGTGTTAGTTGATGCCAAATTCCTTGTTTGTTCTTAAAGCATAAAAATGTAATATTTTGAAAGTTGCTATTTCAAACATCAAACTCCAGACAGGAAGCTTCAGGATGTTTTCTGAAGAAGTAAGAAATCAGGCTTGACAAAAGCTATCTTCTGTTTTTGAATTTGAAAGACATTTCTGGATTTTTCTTTCATAAAAGGAGATATCGTCTCACATTTTTGTTGGTGTCAGCCTTTTAAATTTGGTAAACATGATAGCCCTAAAGGGCCCTTTGCATAGCTATCAGCTAGCTCTTTTCTTATAGCTGGTCGATCTTCCTGACATGATTTTATTTTCTTTTCTTACTGAGGAAATTAAGATGCACTCACAGATCTACAGCCCCAAATTAATCTGCACATGCAGATTGATTTAAGTAAATTGGATAACACGGATTTGCTTGAAATAGGCAGACATTGCTGGTCCTTTAGGCAATGCTGTAGATAACATCTGTTTTGACAGAACAGAGGATATGAAACTTGGTGAGGGTTTTCAATGTTGCTGATTGTTTATCACTTGTATAAATGGTTAATAATTTTTTTTCTTACTTGTAGCAGGCAGAGCAATCAGAGACAGTGCATACCACCTGTCAATCATCCCTCCCTATTTCAGTGATTCCAGAGTAATTTTGTTTCTGTCAGCTGTGATTACTGCTGTTGATTGGTTTTGAGCTGCACCTTCACCTGGGATACCCATATTTTTATTCCCATTTGCTTATTCTCTTTTTTCTTTTCCATTGTCCATCTGCTTTGCCCACAGTTTACAGCCTGGGCTATTTCATACAATTAGCTATTTATTTTAGGCTATAATCTACAGTCTTGATTTGATTTGGAATAGTAGATCTAATTGTACTAGAAATGATAGATGATTTAAAGTACTGGGAGAAATGGAAGTTCAGCTCAACACTAGTGTTTTCAGGTCAGCTTTATCTCATGCATGCTGGATATTTTTTGTTGTTCCAGGATTTGAGAGAAATTAAGAATCTCTGAGAAGTGTCTCTAAGCAGGTTCTGGGATTGCTGAAGTCTCATAATTCCACCTTTCCCAAACTGTCCCTCTGTCAGATGACAATCTTGGAGAGCTCCACATCTCACAACAGATATGATTTAGAAAAAAGGAGGGCTAGATGTGTTATATTGCCTTCAATGGAAGGTGCTGTCTTATTTAATTAAACAAATGATATGTCAGGCAGGACTGTCAGTCCTATGACCTGCTGAACATAAAATATTTCCAGTTAACACAAACCCTCCTCACAGGCTTTTCTTTTAGACCCTTTACAAGTGTGCTTAATGCTATTACTTACTGTCTGAAAAGCAATGCTCTCTCTGGTGACCGAGCTGAAAATATTGTTTAAGATTGATTATATTTTACCTTTATTTTTAATGTGAAAATGAATCTGGAAGCCAGGATTACAGTGCACAATTCAAGCTTCTTACATCAATATCAGGAATGAGTGAAATCATGGCTTTATTCTCGCTGTTAACGTGAAAGGTTCAAACTCTAAACTCCAGGCTGGAATGTATTTTTTTATTCCCTACTAGAGTAAAGCATCAGAGGGCATCAGTAGTGTCAAATGTGTTAACTACATGTTTTTTGCTGGGTCTTGCTCCCTTGATCACGAGGGAAGGCTTGCTGGTTTCTGCACTTTCCTGACTGGCTGACAGACTGTCCTCTGCAGGGAATGGACTAGCTCTGCCTGAGGGGAAACCTAGGAATTGGAAAAACCACTCCAAGGATGACTGCTCTGAGAAATTACTCCCTCTGCACTTGGGTTTCATCCAACACAGAGACCTCCTGAATTCTCTTAGCCTGGCTCCTAGTCTGGAAGCACATATTGTTCTTCCACTCCTCCAGCCCTCCTTCAAGTATTGTCAGTCAGAACATGGCAAAGGTGCATCGTTATCTCTGTTATCACCAATATATAATGTTGTTATTAAAAGATATGGAATGTGATGTGCGGAGAGCTGTAGATGGTTGTCTTTTAAAGCCTGATAAAGAGTTTGAGGTTGCACAAAAGTTGTTTTAGAGGTAAGGCCCTAGCCCAGGAGACAAGGGAGTGAGAGTTCATTTCCTCACATTGCTTATTCTATACCCAGCCCAGTGTCCCATCCTAACCACTACATCCCAAACAAGAGATAACACTTCAAACCCTTCTGAGAAGGAAGATAAAGTGTGATCAGTAGCCACAGGAGTTCTGGTACTAAAATGGTGAATACCTAGATAGGTTTTTATCTGGTGACTCATAATCATGTAGGTCACAAAACAGTTCACATGGAGGACTGAAATTAGTATTTCCTAGCAATTACTATAGAAAAGGATTGAATTGCAAAGGTCCTTAAGAGCAATAGTGTTTTATGTGTATCTGCTTTCTAATGTCAGAGTTTATGAAAAAATAAACAACAAAAATAATAATTAAAAGAAATCAAAACCAAACAAACAAAACAAAAAATCAACAACAGACAAGGTAGAGTCAATTGTTGGCAGATGGGATTAGTCATTTCCAGGGTGGAGAAGAGAGGAGAATGTTACATCTCAGCAAATACATCCAAGACTGAAAAGATATTTCTGTCTAGTTTTTGTCCATGAGATGATGGTGTTTCTTCTGCTCCATGGCTAAAATACCATTGCTTGAGAGAAATAATGTTCCACTGTCTCATGCTTTGCTATCAAAAGTGTGAGCTTAATTATTCCCACTACTAAGAGAAAATAAGAACTTCAGGCTTCTGGTACTCTCTCCTTGAATTCTCCTTTTGCTTTCTGTCCTGGAGTTTTGGGCTTCTCCTTATGACAACCTCTCCTAAATGCTGCCATGGTGAGACAATACCATTAGCTACACACGACAGCTCTTCTCCTGCTGCCTCCTAGCTCAGGAATCACCTGAGGCAAGGAGTAATAGCTCATTATCCCATAGTCTGAGCATAAGCAATAATGTGCTGGCTGCTCAATTGAAATCCTGTGTTCTGCAATATAAACACAGTGCACAGCTTAGAGAATTAAAGAATCTCAGGGTTTAATTAGTATCATAAGAAGTTCTAGGAGCAGTGACTAATACGGAACAGCACATTGCAGCTTGGAATTAATATGTCTCATAAGTTAAGATCAGAGTCTGGAATATGATGAATGACTTATAGAGGTGAGAGATTGAAAAAAAGGAATATATTCCTTTCTGCCAATTAATTTAGTACTTTGGTTGCTAGAGGCCTGCTACTCATTTTTGTGCTGACCAAGAGTGACTTCATATGTCTGCATCCCTAGCTGACATCTGTATCCACTCAAAATATCTTGTTTTGTTGGCTGATGTAGGAGGTGGAATTTGCTTCTATTTTCATGCAGCACTTATTGTGTGGTTTGGCCTCCTGGATACTGGATGAAGGTGGATGATGAGAAACTCCTCAAAGAGCACTGTAGCCACTGAGAGGGTTTAGTGCCTAGAATAACAGCAAAATTGTTAATGCTCTTCTAGAAGTTCTTCTCCCATATTAAAAGGCATTAGAGGATTTGGAGATAACTGAGTGGTGAGGGAAAGCCCAGAAAGGTCCAACTGCTCAAAGCTGACAAGAAGGATGCAGTTGTTATTGTGATGATTTATTATGATCCTAAGAAGGTTAAACTCCTTGGGAGAGGAAGGTGGGTTAATGTGCAAGTTTGCTGAAAAGATCAGACTGTAGCCAGTGATTTGAATTGTTTCTATCACAGACCAAAGGAGAAAGCTGGAACACAGTTTATTAATATCTGGGTCAAAAAAACCTGTGCATCATTTTCTGCCCATTGCCTCTTGTCCTGTTGCTTGATACCATAGAGCAGAACCTGGCTGCATCCTCTTGATGCTTACCTTCAGATATTTATAAATATTGATGAGGTTGAGGTTAATGCACCACCAGCTTCTGCGGCTCCTTCTTGTCCCACCAGAGAAGTTGCAACCTCCTCACAGGTGTGAATGGACACCTCACCCCTCCTGAGCCATTCCTGTCCAAAGCAAGTAGTGTAACAAATATATCTAAAAATAAGGTTTTTTTTTTTCTTTTGGTTTCTTTGGTTGTGTTGAAGTTTTTTCTTAACCCTGGTGGTTTCGACAGAATGGGGCAATGAAGTGGCTGAAGGTACAGTCATACCTCCTGGGGCACAGCCACCTCCACTGCAAGGCTGGAGGAGATAAGGGACATGGTTTAGTGATGGACCTGACAGATTTAGGTTAGTGGTTGGACTCGATGGTCTTAGTTGTCTTTTCCAACCTAAATTATTCTGTGATTCTGCAACATGACTCTCTGGAAAAAGGAGACCTCAGCTCCAGATTGACAGCTGTCAGATTGTTGTGCCTGGATATGTCTATGTTTCTATAAATAAATTTCTGGCTTTCCTGCTCAACAGCTTTGTTTCATGCACTTCTACCCATCCAGTCTATTGGGTTTGGTTTGGGAGGTTTCAAGCTACCTCTCAGTTCTTCAAGATACCTCTCAGTTCTTCAAGATGAAATAGCTGAAGTCCTTTCACTGAAACAGCCTCACAGCAAAAATACCTCATCAACATAATTTGCAAAATGTTTTTTTTTCTTTTACAGATTTTCCTAAATAGAGGGGTTGGGCTTTTTTTTTTTTTGTTTGTTTTGTTTTGTTTTTTTTTATGAATTAAAAAAAGTGACTCCTGTTTGCTATTCT
>VZRM01005134.1:49288-93443 GCA_013397955.1 Grantiella picta | reverse complement strand
TTTTTTTTTTTTTTTTCTTTTAAGCACTCATCTTTTCTTTTTAGATCCTCTGGGGGGAAAAAAGGAATAGCTGGAAAATAATATGCATCAAGTTCTACAGGACTGGAGGTTTGGGGGAAGTTGGCTCTGCTACTTCACTGATCTCACTAGGCACAACCTGCTCTCCTCTGTGAGATACCCATTCCTCCTCGAAGCAGGTCACTGGCATGAGGCTGGGGGAAAACAGGCTCCAATTCCCATCTCTATTACAGAAATGGAAGATGGGAATGAGTGAGTTCCTTCATGTGGCAAATTTGAAATGCTTTTCATCCAGTCTCCCAGGGACTGGCAGAGCCTGTCTCTCGATCTCTCTCCTTCTCTCAGGTAGAGCTGCAGGCACAAAGCCAGGTAAAGAGCTTCCCACCACCCTGACTCCAGCTGAGCATATTGCAGTTTTTCTCACATCCACTGAGCCAATACAATTACTTCTGCAGACAGGAAATAAATCTGATTACCACCATGGCCAATAGATCCCTGTAACTTGCAGCTGTTGCCTGAATATTTTGCCCCAGTGCCAGAGGAAGGTGCTGTCTTTCAGTCACTGAGAGAACCTGGTTCTTCAGCTCCAGATCATTCACAAAGCTCCCTCTTCTCCCTCCGTGTTTCATCTATGCAGAAACCATTGTACACACAAATTTTATTTTTATAGGGAGTGATACAGTCCTCAAAAATGTCATGCATGTTCATATTTCTCCATCTTTAACTGAGGTAAATGGAAGCTATTAAATGTCCAAAGCAGCTACACAAAACAGCTTCTAAATACCTTCATTTCCCTGGCACTGGTTGTTTGCAGATACACAGCATGTATCATCACAAGTGTTCAGATTCTCCTTGTTTGTGTTTTTTGCATCCTCAAATGCTTAGTCCCTGAAATGGATTTTAACTGCCTTATTCTTCTTAGTTGTGCATTTTTTAATTTGACAGCCTGTGTTCAAGAAATAAGACCCCCTATTTCCAGAGAGCCTTCCTGGAGCCACTCTTTAAGGACATAATCCTTGCTTGTCCTGGGCAGGATCAGAGACCATTTCAGGAACATCTTCAGGGCAGCTCTCTGAAGACAGAATGAGCATCTCCTTGTCTCGGAGGTGAGCAATTGCTAAACAGCACAGGCTGCTCTAAGCTAGAAATAGCCTCCTTCAAAAAATAAGATTTATCATAGCAGAACTAGCTGTAATAGTCCAAAATCATTACGTTAAATCTAGGTAGCAAGGGTTCAGTGCTCAAAATCTCTCTTTGTCCTCTTCTTTTAATTGGTCGCACAGGCATTCCTGGTCCTCTGCTGCAGAGTATGAGCCTTAAGCAGCAAAGCAAGAGCCCTGGAAAATTCACATCTCTGCTGTTAACAGGCCACAAAGGCTTCACAGGTATTTAACTGCTGGCACTGGGGCTGTGCTTCACTGTACCCTCTTGCAGGTACTCTCGTGCTGTGCTTCACGTGTTCCTTCCTCTGTATCTGTACCAGATCATGGCGATAATAGATTTTTTGTGTATTTTAAAGTTTCTTTTCCCACTGTGGTTCTTTCTGGAAGAAACTGGCCTATATGTGATCGAAGGTACCACATCCTGTCTACTGTTAGGGAAGGGGTCGTTATAAATTTTCACATGGTGAAATTTGTTATGATGGGTAGCTGCAGCTCACACTCTGCTCATCCAGTAATGCATTCTGACCTCTCAGTATCAGAGGATGACATATTTAATTTTCAATGAGGTCAGATATTTTTAACGTCGATTCTACAGAATTTAGATGATTCACAAGGTATGCCAACCATTTATACTGCATGGAAATAAGTAGGGCATAAGAGAGGGCGATTGCTCTATTGCTCTGCCTTCAGTAGTGGAGTTTCTGAACAGAAGGGGTCCAATTTTTGAGCCAGCTGCAGCTCAGCACAATTCAAGATCTGCAGAGTAGGATTCTGAAAGGAGTATGGGTGAAGGTTTCCTGATAAAAGGAGGATGAGAAGACAAAAAGCATTGCAATGAACTAATTAAAATCTATGCCAGGGGAGATCTCTCTGATGCCTGGGTGGTGAGCAACCAGCAGGTGTCTTCATTACTTAGACTGCTGGTGACAAGTTACATATAAAATTATAGGGTAGCTCATTTAATTTCAACTGCAAAGTCTTAGCAGGTCTCTGGAGAGATGGGGTGGGAGGAAAGCCCATAGATGCTCAGTCTGTCAGCTTGGTATTTGGACAAGAAAGAGTGTTCCAGAATCTGGACTCTTGTGAGCTTGACACCCTTTTCTTTAAGAGCAAAGGGAATGAATAAGATAGGGTGAAGTTTAGTTTAACAGAAAAACAATCACCATGGATGACTACTGCTGTCATAAAGGGTTTGACTTGTATCCCAGTGGAATGTGGTTGATTTCACACAGTCAAGCTTATTTTCCACCCAGAAATGTGGGATCTCTTCTCCAGCATCCCAGGGTGCAGGAAGCCATGGGGTGGATGGAAGTCAAAGTGATTGGTGTTAATAGGTGCTCTGCAATTTTCTTCTGTAAAGGAATTGCTTGCAAGGTGGAAAAAAGTATTTCAGCATTAACTGTGAGCTGTTATCAGACTTGTGCAGGTTGCAGCTTTTATAGTTAAGGATGCAAAGCAGAATTCATTCAAGTGCTGGCTTCGCATCAGAGCTGGGCGAAATTTGTGGACCCATTTCAATGCAAAAATGTATGACATTCTCATTGCTTTTTCATGTTGACTCATACAGGTGACTTCTGTCAATGAGATTTTGATAGTCCCTGCCTTGGAGACAAAAAAAGAGGCAAGTCTGACGTTAGATTGCAACTTCCTGTTTCAGGGGGAAGATAAAGAGGAGGACTCTGTATTAGCAGAATATCTCTTCATCACATAATTTGGAGACAAGGTCTACAGCTTTTTTCTCCTTCTGGTTCTCTCTTAAATATTCACTCAGCTGTGATAGTGAAAGAATTGCAGGGAAACAGAAGAGCAGCAACAAAAAATGGCAGGGGTTGAGGAAGTATCATTTCAGTTCTGCAGGGATTACCTTTTCTAAAGGTCAAACCAGTAATTGTTGTCCAGATACTTTAATATGATATGGAAATATTTTTCTATACATAAAAAACTGTCCTTATGTTACAAATAAGACACCCAGTAAAGTGTATTTGAAAGTCATGAGAAAATATAATTTCAAAATATCGTGATAACCCCTTTTATTAACTTGCCAAGACTCGAATTTTAAATTGGGTTTATTTTAATATTCTCATTCCAGTTAGTAGGAGAGTTTGAAAGATGGCTCTAATGTAATGTGATGTGTCTCACCACAAGGAAGTGGGAAGCCTTTGATTTATTTTGAAATTCTCTTTGCTGACTCAGAGTAAAACTAGGGTGAGATGGGAGATATAAAGCACTGGTTTGTGTTTGCAATTACTTTCCTGTTGGCATCTTAATGGATAGAAAAGATATGAATAGTCTGGGATAGATACATAACAATGAGTTTAATTAATTTGAAGAAAAAATAAATATGTGGAATTGAGCTAGATTTTGACCTACTGAAATATAGCTCATGATAAGATCTTTAAAATATGCATATTTTCTGCATCAAAGATCAACCTTAAATAATTCACATTCCACCTTTATCTTTTTAAAACTATGTGAAAGCTATGTTCATTTTCTGAATAAAGAGGTGGTAGAACTGAAAGACAAGTTGTAATGGACAATCATAATTAACCAATTAAGCCCTCTTGCTTTTACTTGGAATAATAAAGTGTTTCTCACCTAAGATCAAGGTAAAGTGGGACTTTTGTTGGTTAGAGGGACAGAAAACTTTTGGAATTTGGAGCAGCAGAGATAGTTCTGCATCCTTATTTCACCTCTGCGAACTGCAGGAGAAGATGATAGTTTTGCAAAGCTGAGATTGCTGCTGAGGCTCTCTGCATGGCAATCGGGGGAGCAATTACAGTCAAACTAAACCTGGTGCCTGACACATGGTGAGGGAGTCTGGTTATTTGTATTTTCACCTAGCTCATGCAGATAGCAAGAAATGGCCAGCTGCTCCTGTGTGCATTTTCTCTCTATTTAGCACAACATGTTTGTATAGTGCCTAATAAAATAAAATAATAATAATAATAAAAAAAAAGTCATAGCAACCCTTTCTTAATCTTAATCTTAATCTTAATGATTGGAAAGGAATGCAAAAACAACAGGGAACAAAGAATCCTGGAACACTATAGTTGTTTGCCATGCTGTTATTTCTAGGAAGAGATAGAGTTTTTATTCCAAGGATTTTCCTACTGAAGTTGCTGGGCTTCTTTATCAAGAGGGCAAAATTGGGCAAATTATACTTGCTGTTGAAGAAGCAGCTTTTCCTCTCACAATCTACTGAGAATAAACATGGCTCTATTAAGCTGAACCTTTTAAATACGCAGCAGAGCATGTCATTACAGGTAAAGAGCCCTGAATAAAGAGAATAAGACATCTTCAGGAGAGGGAGGATATGTGCCAGGCTTTGCTAAATTACATTGAGGACAACTTATTAGCACCTCAGAAATGTAGACGTATATGTGAAAATTAACACTAGGCAGGTGTTTCCAGAAATAAATCCCCTTGGTTACTTTTATAAAGACCTGACTTGGAATCAGGACTGTCTTTCCCATTTGTCACACTGGCAGACTGAGCAGGTTTCATAGTTTTTGACTCGACATCCAAAAAGCCAAGTCTGTAATCAGGAGAGGGAGAGGAAGATGTACAGGCATTTAACACAGACATTTGAAGCCCTGTCCCAAAGAGGAGCCTGTGCTTCTTGACTGAGTAGGGAGGGAGCATTAGTAGCAACCCTGGGCTGGCTTCAGGAGCTGGAGATGGTCTGACTGCTCATGACCTGCATCCAATGTGCCATCCAGGTCTTCTCTGTAGCACTGGAGAAGACCCAGTGAACAGAGTTGGCATTCGGTTTATACCTGAGCTCCACCAGCTCTGCTGAACTGTTCCACTCAAAAGCACTAGGATTCTAGACTGTTAGTTCAGATGTCTGCAATGTAAATTTCTGCTGCTGAATCTCGGTGTGGTGATAATAACAACTCTGATTTCAGGCAGGTGGAGTTAGGTGGTGTGAGTCTGAGTTTAGCAGAGATGAGCTGATGTATTTGTCTTTGGCAGGTGCACAGCTCATTTAGGATGTATTAAATGAGACCACGCCAAGCTCTGTGGAACAACTCCTCACAACATCCACCCGGGCTAGAGCAGAGAGTTTAGAACTTTAGCGCTTGCATATGATCAGGGTTCAGTTCTGGAACCAAAAGCAATCAGCATTTTGATCATTTTCCTGGCTGACAAACAGAATACACCCTTCACATGCAGGTAGTTGAAACCAAACTGGGGAGAATTGATGACATAGTGGAAGGTAGACTCATATGGCTCTACATGCTCAAGAAATGGGCTGGCAGGAAACCCAAGTAGCTCAATGAAGACAAAGTCCTGCACAGAATGGCTGAGAATAAAGGACCTCAGGGTCTCAGAGTATGGCAGTGAATGAATAAAAAATGTATCCTTGAGTCACGGAGTGCCAACCACAATCTGGGCTATGTTAGCAGGAGGAAAGAGCTCCAGGGAAGCAATTATTGCCTTTCCAGGACACTCCTGGAATCTCAGTCCATCAGAGTCCTGTTTCCTAAGGACACTCTATGGGCACCTTCATTTCAGTACTCACTTGAATAGTACTGATAGAATAGATGGAGAGAAAATCACAACATCCTGTCATCTGAGCACGTTTTCTGGAGGCTTAGGGATCAGACCCTCATCTAACTATAGTACATCAGTTCATGACTTAGCATGGCAGTTATTTGTCTAGTTTGAACATTTGAGCAGCTTTATTAAATTTACTGCTTAAGACTAAGGATGCTTTTAAGCACTCTGCTAAGCCAGAGCTTTAAAAGCTCGTGCCTACACAGCAGTTATCAGTGAGGGATCCTGGAGTGTCTCAGGCAATGTGTGCTGTTGGAACACCATTACCACAGCTACCTATTAAGGCCTGGAGTGTCCAGGTGGCTTGTTATCACTGTGTGGCTTTGCTCAGAAGCTATTAAAATTGTCAAAGGGTAGTTTTCTTTCTGCCACTGGCTCAATTATATCTCTGTTTTATAGCCTTCATTAAAAGAGAATGATGAAGATGCATAAACAGAGTAGACAAGTTTAGTGGTGGTACAGATACCTGAACATATATCCCTTGAAAAATTTGATCTATACCTGATTTAATTTATTTTCCCCTAAAACTATCTCCAAGTAATAGCTATTAATTAACACTGTGATGTAGTATACTGGCAAGGTCATGTATGGTTATTTTAGATGTTTCTCGAAAATTAAGTTTGTGGCTACATCACAAAAGACATTCCATTTCCCCTTGAAACTTCAGCACAAGTAGTAATGGTTGGTGCATATAAAATGTTATTGCCTTTGCAGGTTGTTGAGCTGAGGTTTCAGTTACCTGATGATGTTTCAGTGTTGCTGAAATTGTCAGTTTGCAAGATTTTTTGAGGAGGCTATGCAATTTCTTCGCATTAGGAATTCTTTTATTGTTAGTGGAGGAAAAACACTTTCCCCCAAAAAATCCCCATGCTGATGGCAGATGATATTCATGAATCTGATTTCTGTGCCATGCACTACTGTACATCCTCATTTAGTTTTGTTTCCACTCTGCACAAGCCTGGAAGCAAGAGTGGTGAAGGGAAGGTTTATGAATGTGAATAAGAAATGATTAATAGGAGAGGGAGTAACTTTCATTAGATCACCATTCATGCCCCCAAACAGGTCTGGTTTTGGCATTTGACTTTTGTTTGTTTTTGTTTTTCATCTGAGTTAGCTGGCTTAGTTACAGATCTTAACTTGCTTGAGAATAGGAAAGAAAAATCAGAGAATTGTCTGCAGCATGGAACTTGTGCAACGACCACTTTTATTGGCAATTCAAATATATTGTTCCCCTCCATCCATTACCAAATTCTTGGCCTTAGCCTAGAGGGTGCTCTGGGGCACTGGGCAGCTCGATTCTGAAATGGTTGTGAGAGCACCCTGGGGCTCCCTGTCAGCCAGCTGGCAGGAAAATGGAAACTCACTCATGAAGAGTCCCCTCAAAGCCAGAGGATCCAGTGGGGCTTTCCAATTGCCTGTTCTCAGTGTAAACCCAAATCATCAGAAATTCTGAAACCATCCTGAGTTGTACAAGTAGCTCCTTCTTAAGTCTCCTCAGGTCTTTGCAAGATTTTTCAGACAGACAGAATAATGTTTGGTTAAATTTATGTGAAACCTGTGGCATAGGAAAAACAGCAATATCTGGATATCCAGTTCTTCTTTCACTGTAGCCTATGGTGCATCACTATTTAAGAAAAATTGAAAAGACTAAATATTTGCCTGACATACTTGAAAGCTGCTCAAGTTCTGACTTGAGTCCAAAGGACATAAATTTGTCTGTAACGCAGATTTTATAAAATCTTGTACCTGCACATAGAGACACTGTTCAGAAGTTGCCAGGAAATGGCACTAACCATCTGCCTCCACTACAACTCCACTAGAAAGGGGATTCCTCCACCCCACCACTACCTCTTCCTCCACTACTCTGTGAGCAGCAGGCTTTGAACAGAAGAGTCTAAGAACCAGATGTGTCCTAGGCAGGTATGGAGCTGTGTCATCACTGTAAAATACTACCATCAACCTTGAACCTAGCACAAAACCCAAAGGTCCTCAGGAAGATGGAAGAGCTTTTCTTGCCTCTTCTACAATTTACAGCACAAAGATGAATGACATTGCCATATTCTGAAATAAATCCAGAAGTAATGACCATAACAGTCACTGCAATAATGCAGGAGGGTTTGGTTGATATTTTGTTGTGAAACAACTAAAAAAAATAGTGAATTGAAGACTATGTGAAAAAGTCCAAATTTTTTTTTTAAATTGAGCATGTAGTTCACTGCTAACAGGGATATTAGATTAAAAAAAAAAAAAAGATTATTTGGCATTTAACTACTTCTTTGCAGCATAGAAAATCTGGGGTTTTTTTTTGGGGGGGGGGTTTGCTCACATTTATTTTTAATTTCAGTTAAAAAAAAAGTTTCAAAATGCTTCACTTTGCATTTGAAAGAATGTTCAGGTTTCCTCTGCCTCAACAAGCTGTCCCTAAAATGTATTTTGCCAGATGCATAGGAATATTACGGCAAAAAAATTAATATAAACAGTGCATGGAATTGACACATCAATACAAATTTAAGTAGCAGGGTGACTTGTATTGAATTTTTCCTCAGTACGAGGATCAATAATCTCTCTGTTGACAAATTCAAAATTACTGTAAGTGGCAAACAATCTAATTTTTGGTTCTCTGAAAGATGATACTTTCAGTAGACCCATGACTCCAGGTCAGGAGTGTGTGCATGTTTCCTGACCCCTTCAGGCTCAGCTCTGCGGGAGATTGGTGTATTTGGGGTGACTTTACATTGCCACTCCATTTGTAAATTGCGTGATACATGCTACAGTGATGGAAGCCTTTCATTCAATTTTGCATCAGGAATTATCATCGTGAAAATATATTTGGGCTGCACATAAATTCACGTATACCTTCAAGTTCTAAATTAATCTCTAACAAGACCTGTGGTGGTGGTAGTAACTGCAATACAGTTAGCATGACATTTCTCATAAGCAGTGTGCTGTGTCAATGCTGCTCAGGCTGAAAACACTTCGAAAGCTTTTAATTTCTCTAGAGCATACTAAGGAAAAGTACACAGTAGTTTATTTTCCACTGTTCCTGGGTTTGTCTTAATGTCAACCTTAACTTCACCAAATGCAGAACCTGCTGAGAGTGATTGTCATTCTAAGATTGTCCTCAATCTGCTAAGTACTGATGACAATACACAAGTGGTTACTGTCTTAATATCCAAGCAGCCTGAATTAGATACAGAGCATGGTAGCAGCACATTATGTATTGCTGGAACGGAATTTAAACTATTCAAGCGTACAAATTGAAAACTCATTCTGAAGAATTGCTTTGCTTTCCTAAACTGAGTATATGGTAAAAACAACCAAGACATTCAAGAGACTTATTGCTGGAAATGAATGTAATAATATAATTCATGCTGTGTAAGGCAGACTTTAGTCTTGATAGATGGTGTTTGGTTGGTATTAAACTCTGATTTGCAGAATAGGAAATTCCTTGAGGAAGCAAAATCTCTTGCCAAAGCTGGCAGTGCGAGTGCACAGTGATTAACGGTGTGCCAAATCATTCACTAATAACTTAGATAGTCAGCCAACACAGCCACCAGCTGGTTTGAAAGCACCATGAAGGCAATTTATACACCCCTTAGAAATTTAAAGTGGAACTATATAATTGCCAGTATAATAACACCATCTTTAACTCAAGCTTGTTTTTCAAAAGAAAAAGCTAGAAAACTCTCACCTGAGCTGAGAAAAGCCAGTCTTTCTCCTCTGTTCACCAAGGAAACAGTCATCTCCATTTTCTCTTTATGCAGAACAACACTATTCAAGGACCAATTTTGCAGTACTTAACTAATCTCTCATACAATACCTTCTTAAGCAATGGACTGGAGTTCTTCTTGGGTGAAGATGATGAGATTTTGATGGCAGGAAAGAAAATGTACTGAATATTCTGCCCAAGAGACACCTCGAATTTCTGTCAACTCATCTCAGTCTGCCAATATTTGGGGCAGACACATCTCAGATCAGTTCATCATCCCATCTGCAGCAATGCCCTCTGTAGAGCTGCAGGTGTGATGGTGGCTTGTGCAGCCCATGGGGTTATTTGATACCTCCCGTGTGCTGGGGATTGCTCCATTCTTGCCAAAAACCAAAAGTACACAAAGAATGGGTGGTTCCTGGCACATCTCAGGACAGGAAGGGTGTAGATAGCTGCAACTGAATGAGAGTTTAGGAAGTCCTGTGCTGTGACTGGTCGTGTTCAGCAAATGACGTTGGCACAGGACAATAACACATCTGCAGCTCCTCTGTGCCCATAGGTACCCCCAGAAAAACTCAGTTGTTTTTATGAACTCTATTCAAGACTGTTTCAGGATGGTGCATGGTGGGAAGGGAATGAGACTAAGGAAGAGCTGAGTGGTCCAGCAGGGTAAGTTAAGGGTTTTGAAGCAATTTGTCTTCTCTTTTTGTTTCTGAATGAATTCTGGACAGATTTCTCCCAGACCTCTTCAGGCTCATGGGCTGTGCTTTTCACAGCGCACTAATGATTTGATCACAACTGATGTGTAATCCTTCCTCATTTACTTTCTCCCTCTCCCAGTCCCAGAGAATGAAGAAAATCCAAGCACAGTGAGCAAGGTTGAGTGGCAATAGGTTAGAGTTGGGAAAGACAAGTATTATCTAAATATTCATATTCAGCTTCTGCTTTTACCAAGACAGAAGTCATTGCAGGAGCTGGAAGAAGCAATAATGCCACTTTCAGGTTTACTGAGCAATGGGAAAGTATGTGCACCTGTGGAAGTTAATGAGACATTCTCTTTAGGTTTGGGGTGTTCGGGTTTGAGGTATTTTCCCCTTTCCCATAATTATGGAATACTTCAGTTCAGCTATCCAATATTTTTTTCTAGTCTTAAAATGAATATATTTAGCAGAATTTAACAAGTTTCATTTCAGAAACTTTGAAATGTCACGATTAAAATATGGCAATCAAAAATGCTAAAATAGACATTTTCTAAATGCTTCACCCTTTAGTTTAATTTCTAAAATCTAGTTAGGCTTGACACTCTTCAAAATATTTATGGGAAAATATTTGACTTAAAAGGGAAGATACATGAGTGTGCCAACATCAATCTTCTGAATTCATGAGCTTTCAGTCAGAGACAATATTGGGCACTGAGCCTTTCAAAGCCTCAGTGAGATAATGATAAATTATCCTCATTTTTTATATAGAGAAAGTACAGTTACGCGTTTGCTCACAAAAAGAACAGAGCTGCCTGAGACAGTTCTGAGCCAGGAGGCAAAACAAAGGCAACCTTCAAGCTGAGCGTGGGCTACACTGAGGCAGTAGGACTCTTGCAGGGCTGAGCTGAAGCCTATGAGGTTATTCTTTGCTGTTTCAGTTGATTTAAACACATTGGCTGAAGGGTTTTAGCTGCTTAATTTGCTATTGTCATGGGGCAGACAGCAACTGGAATCAAAGTACTGTAAGGATTATTGTTTTAATTCTTGCTTAAATTGTGACACTTTAAAACAGAGTTCCTCAACAAGAGTATGGCCTTCACTCTGGTTAAATGTAACTGTCCAGTTTAATATAGAAATCACCTTTTCTACATCCCAGGTTATAGAATATGGAATCACGGAATCATAGAATCATAGAATGGCTTGGGTTGGAAGACACCTTAAAGATCATTTTCTTCCCACCCCCTGCCATGGGCAGGAACATCTTCCACTAGAGCAGGTTTCTCAAAGCCCCATCCAGTCTGGCCTTGAACCCTGACAGGCATGGGGCAGCCACAGCTTCTCTGGACAACTGTTCCTGTGCCTCACCACTATCACAGGAAAGAATTTCTTCCTAATATCTAGTTTAAACTTCCTCTCTCTAAGTTAGAAGCCATTGCCCCTTGTCCTGTCACTTCATGCTCATGTCAAAAAGTCCTCCCCATCTTTCTTGTAGGCTCCCTTCAGATACTGAAAGGTCACAATTTTGTCACCCCTAGGCCTTCTGTTTTCCATGCTGAACAATCCCAATTCTATCAGCCTTTCATTGTAGGAGAGGTGCTCTGTCCCTCCAATCAGCTTGGTGGGCCAAGTTGGCTACGGGGTCTTGAGCTGAAAATACTTGTGGTTACACAGTCCTAGAATGGTAAAAGGGATGTAAAGCACTGATCTCATGACTGAGGTTTAAATACCACAATGGTTTTGACCACTGTTCATCAATGAACTAGGGAAAAGTATTACTTAAGATCATCTTCACTCCCATGCAAGAGATGAACATTCCCAGGACACATCTATCACAGCTGAGATAGACTCCAGAAGCAGAGCTTTATTTGGGAGCTCAGTAATAGATGGATAGGTCTGGCTGTCAGGAAGATTCCCCTGAAACCTTTCTAATTGATTCACACTGATACTGTGTACACCTTTCTTGCCACACTGTGTATAATTCTTCCTTCTTCACTACAAATACTTATTGACAGTCATGATCCTCATTATTCATTCCCACCAGGATCATACCAAGAATTGAACTCCTAATTCCTTCTGAATTTACTTTCCCATCCATTTTTGGTTTTCGATGTTTTTTTCCCCCTAAAGGAACGTCAATGTCTTTGCTTCAGATTATGGACAAAACCTATTATGGTAATATTCCTGTTTGCCCACAGTTTTGGTAGTTTGGGACAGTTTGTGTAGTGCAATGTAACCTTGTACAGATTTTCTCAGCCAAGAGCAGAACAGGTGTTTCAATTCAGATAACTTACCCTTAGCTACTGACCAACCTTTTCATGTCTGTCTTCTTCAAATGATACTCTTCACTTAAAGAGAGCATTTCATTATTTTCATTTTTTTAAATTTACATTAAAAAAATCTACAAAACTTAATTAATTGTGTGCAAGGAAAACATCTGACTTTTGCAGAATATCCTCTTTTGGGTAAGCACAAAAATTCTGAAGTTTTTTGGCTATATGAGTGAAGTTTTTCATTATTTTTCAGACAGGGATTAACAGACATGAGGGGAAAAGAACATCCTCCAATCAGTTCTAAGCCTCACTTTCATCTGTTTCTAATCTTTGTGAATTATCTTTCCATTACCTCTGATATATCCAAGAAGGATTTAGAGTTCTGTGATTATACCCCTACTTATGCTATTTCCTTGATCATTAATGACAGCATCACTGTCTTACAAAATTATTCAACAAACCAAGTAAAGAAACACTTAAAATTCTGGGTTTCAGGGGACATCTTCAAGACCTGGATATTCAAATTGGAGTCTCTGTCACCTTGGAGCCTTACACTTGGGATCTAAGAGTTTCTCTTTACAACAACAGCAGTGCTTCATACAGGACATGTGGATTGGATAAACTCTCAGGCTCTCATTTTTCTCTTACTTCCCTCTTCAGCTTGTCACTATAGTAACTCTTGCTCCTCTCTCTAGGAAGATCTCAAATTAATTTTCTACCTGCAAAGGATCCCAAAATGAAGAGAGGTGATTTGTGTTGGCAACTCGAGGAAGTAAAATAACCCTCTGTGTCCTTATGTACCAATCAGTAGAAAACATATCTAATGTTTCCTTTGTCCCCAGAGAAAGCTGGTTTCTCAGATCTCCAATTTCCTCAAGTCTGTTGTGCTCATGATGGTAATGGGTGAATGACTTTTCCTTTTCTTGTCTCAACTCAAGAACCTTTTGTTATATTGGAGGTTGAGTGATAGAGAGGTTTGGTGGGGACCTGTCGTTCAGCCAAGGTGAATCCACCACAGAGACAATCAGAAAAAAGTGGAGCAGAATTTTAATAGCCAGTAGTTTTCATCTGGTTTCACCTGTATTCTTGTAGTTTTCATTTTCCTTCCTTGTATTTCTAGATAGAAGTTATGATGAGAAATATAGACCAAGAAACAACCTGCCAAGGAATTTGCATTGATTTAAGACCCAAACCCAGCTTGTCTTATTCATAAAGAGCTAGACTCTCCTCTCCAAGGCAGGCCAAAAAGAAAGCTTTTCTGCTTGTATGCCAGACTGAGAGTTTGATTTAAACAGGTTGTCAAGTCTGAATCCTGAGGATTGGATCTGCTCTCTAAGAAGCCTTGAAACCTCGATATTAGCTAATGTATGTTGAAACGGTGAGATTTTTAGTACTGCTGCCATGTTGCCTCAGTGTAAGTAAAAACTCATTAATTTTACAATACAAGTAAATCCTACTCCTGCCAGTGCAGTTGATCAAAGACCCTGACATCTACAGAGCAATAAGGGAAGGAAGAACAAGCCATATGTTTTTAAGATCATATATAAAGGACCTTGGGAACAAAATGGATGCTAATCTTAGAGCTTCAAGCACTGTGACTCGCCCAGGTCAGGGCTTGGGTAACACCCAGGTAAATGCTGTTGAGCCTGGAAGAATCTGTGACTCAAAGGATCTTTTTGTCAAAGCTGGCAGTGTGGCTGTGGAGAATTCCATGTATTCCCTGCTTATTCCAGTCCAGGGTGGTTTGACACCTACATCACACATAAACTTTATTTAAACACAGTGAATAGAAATGTTGAGTAACAAGGATTTCAGGAATGGATTTTCTTGAACTTTAAATTTTAATGTGGGGTTTTTTCCCTACAAATTTTTCCTTCTACAATTTTCATACTAAAATACAATTTAATACTAAACAGAACTTTATGTTTTTATATACCTTCTTAAAACCCCCAAAACCACAGATTTCTCTAGCAAGTAATGTATCCATTATTGCTTCTGCCTGCCAGTGTTGTCAGCCTACCAGATATGAACACAGTCTGCTTCTAAATCATAGCCAAGTCCTGCACAGCCTTCCAGATCTTTAATTAGCATAATGAGCAATGGATGACATTTAATAAAAGCTTGTCTCTCCTTGTGGTAGTTCTGATATTATTCAACTGTGCAATCTATGGGAGGGCATGATTAACCCTATCAGCAAAATCTTAAGTCACACTCTCACGTGATTTGCATATGATCTGAGGGAGCCACATCCCCACCTAAAGCTTTATTTTTCTCATTTGTAGGATAGAAGTTATTCATAATGATGTTAAACTCCTTTATAAAGTGCTTTGGAAAAGATTCATCTCAGCATTATGTACTTAGAATGTATTTGTCCCCATCAAACCTCACAGAACAGCAGGGCAGCACCCTAGTCACTGCAGTCAGTGAAGTTTAGAATGATTCAGACAAAAATAAGGCTTCTACCAAAGAACGAGAAAAGTGTCCACTAAAGTCTTTTAGCTTCAGCAATCAGCTCTGCTCACACTGTAAAATCTAATGTTACTTGAAGGCATTTACAGATGAAGACACTTATATGGTATATCCCCACATTCAATTAAAGATCACTCTTTGAGTGATTAGGTTAGCTTGAATGAGTGACAATTTGTGAGTTTGGAGCAGAGACTACCCTTGGTGTGTCTGGACAGTCACAGTGGAGGTATAAGTGGAGCTCTCAGACTCCTATAATATTTAGTTCATTGCTTTATGGAGAATCATCATATTAATTTTTTATAAAGTTTGTTCAAATCACAGCTTGAAATTAGTGTATTTTTGGATTTTTGGATCCAAAACCGTAGAAAAAATTTGTTGGAAGGGATTTCAGGAGCTGCTCGCATCTAATACCCTATGCAGACTGATGCCAACTCCAGAATTACATTAGATTTCCCTGGACCTTCTCCAATCAAGTTTTTAATATCACCAAGGAGAGTTATGCTATAGCTAGTGATTCTCAGGATAATTATTATATCAATGTTTGACTATGTTAATTTTTACTTTCTTTTTTTTCCTAATTGCACTCAAAATTTCTCTTGATGCAATCTGTGACCACTGTCTCGTCTTTCACTGCGTCCCTCTGTGAAAGAGTCTGCTCCATCTTCCCTACATCTAATCATTGTGCACTTGGTCTTTCCATAACAATTGTATCCAGTCACACTGTAAGATAGGCTTTAATTTCATTTGTATAACAGACATGTTCTCAGTTAATACTGTTCATATTTGCAAGGTAATAAAACAATACAGTGATTGAAAAAACCAGATATTTTTCACTGAAAAATGCATCTGAATATTTATCAGTGAGTTTCAGGTTTCAATTGAACAGGCTTCTTCCATCAAGACATTTTTTAAAGACTCTTCTCTGGCAGCTTATACAGGAGGAGTTGCTGATGATAATCATCATCTATGCATTTTCAGCATGGATACTTCAGAAATTACCAAGCCCTCCTTAATAATTTTGTTCTTTATAATATTTATGAAAATTAGTAAACTGTGAAATTAAGAAAGGACTGGTGAAAAGGGTCACAGTGTATTTTCCTGTGATCTGCAGAGCTAGGCTCAGATGAATCAAATAACAAAGGAAAAGAACTCATGTAATTGTTTTTCATTATAAATCCTTAGCTGTTGTAAATGAAAGAAGCAATCTAAATCACCAATTGAAACTGCCCTGAAAGCATCTTCATTATGAAAGGGAAGAATGATAAAAGAATAAGGCAAAAGCATGATTTCTCCACTGTATGTAGACGCGTTGTGATGCTGGAAAAATATTTCCAAGGCAGTCCCTGTCTTTACCCTATCTCTTGGTGGTTGAAGCACTTACACTAATAAATAAAACAAGCTACAAACTTCTTGTATAGAAAACCTTTCCCACGAAAAGCAGGTGGCTATAACCAGTCTGTATTCTGCGAATGCTCCCTTGCACATCCTGTTTTTCACATTATTCCAGGCATATCTGGTTGGCCCAGAGGAAATACAGTCTAGAGAACCTGCTAACAACTAAACAGGATGAATAATCATGGCCCAGTTCTTGAACCTGAGACCTGGTCCTGTTTATTTGCTATTGTACACGTCTTTCAGTATTCAGAGAGCTTCCTTGTCTTTTGACATGTCAGGAGACATTCTTTTCATTTCCAAGGCTTTCAGCACTGTTCATTCTGATAGACAATCGTAGTGCAATGCATCATTTGCTTTCTGTGGCTTTCTTTGTCATCACATAAATTGCAAAGCTGTGGTTTAATACACATTCACTCATTTTGCTGAGGCAGCAGAAAGGAGGATTTAGAACATGTGAGACCTTCATCACAGCATTACCTGTCAGATGAGTGTCTTTCTGCCAAGACACACAAGTAACTTTAAACCTAAAACGAAATAAAACAATATTTTTCCTCCTGGACAAAGTGCCATGCATTGCCCTATTTGGGTGAAGCTAAACTGAAGTTTTTACTAACTTCCATGCATATTCTGAACTCTTCAAACAAATCTGTTTTAGACTGGTGAAATGGCAGGAGTGGATGACAAGCAGGTTCTCAGCTACACTGAAATGTGCATTCAGAAACTGAAGCTTAAAATATGCACTGCCAGTAATCCAGCACAATTGTATGATCACATAAAAAATGTGGAGTCATTGAAAACATATGTGTGATGGGTGAGAGCAAGAGGTACATTTCTCAGTTGATGGAATTTATTATGTAGATCTTTGCTTTCCTGGAAAAAATTGGCAAATTCCACTTGATTTCTACTTTGCTGTTTGAAAGAATTATTTTCCTCTGAGCTTTACAGGTTTCATGTAAGTATTTATAGAATTAGTTCAATGTGTTAGGAGTTTTACACTTGGAAAAAGCTAAAATGAAGGTAATTGCTCTGAGAATTTGGGGGTTTGGCTTGGGCTTATTTTCAGATTGCAAAGCAGTCTCCAGAGATATTTAGTGCTAACACTGACCTGTGTGACTGCAGTTTATTTAAAATAGTGCTCTAACTGCAACATTTCTATACAGTCACAACATTGTTTTAAATTCCAAATGCTTTCCAGTAGCTTGATTATCAATTCTAATAGTTCTTCTAGAAATTCAAGCTAGCCTGACTGGTCTTTAATTCTCTGGCTCGATTGTTTTCAACCATTTCAAGAAACTTTCTGCCTGAACTAGGTCACTATGTTCAAATTCCCTGACACTGAGGCATGATCATACCTGGGCTGGCTGCTCTCCTGGGAGATGGACAGTGGAATTGCAAATGGCAAAACCCGCAAGAAGAGAAGCCAAGCCTGGAAGGCACTGGATTATGAGTGAGCTCCTTTGTCTGCAAACAATCCTGGTTCTTCATAGAGTTGTCTGGAATGGAGACCTACACTGGGATTTGCTGTTGACATCTTTCTGCAAAGGAAATTCTGAAGAAACTAGGCCAGGATCATATTTGAGTTAAGTAAATAAATGTATGTGTGATAAAATATTAAAGTCAATGTCCAGATGCCAGTTCAGGGGTAGGACTAAATGTCCTGCTTTGAGGATGGGCTGGCTTAGCTGCAGAAGTGTGAGCCAGTCGTTGAAACAGGATTTATAATTTATGGGCATTTGTAATTTATGGGCAAGAGAGTAAGAAGGAAGGCAGAAATGCCCAAATCCTTCACCAAGGGCAAGGCAACTCTTTCAATCCACAGAAGCTCAAAGATGATCCCTACTGACTTTAAAATTGCCAATGCCAGAGCCAGTTGTCTAGATCTATGACAGGAATTTTGTGAGATTCTGTTCATCTGGAAAAACTTCTGCTGTGTAGGAAGCATTAAAGCTGCATTTACCTCCCTCTAACCCGCATGCTCTCTTTGTTGATGCTATTAATATAGCAATCATCTTGTCACAGCCTTCAGGACAGAGGCAAAGATCTTCCATCACACAATGGTAATCCTCAAATAGGAATGACCAAGATTCAAGAAAACTTCAGTGATGTCATGTGGTCAATCTTCTAGAAAACTAAATATATTTATTTCTTGACTATAAAACTTTTAAATGCAAGAAATTTACTGGAACACAAAAAATCTTGTGTTCTGTGCTATTTTCCTGCTTCCTTATTTTTCCATTTCTATACCTAATGAAATGGAGGGTGGATGCTCTCTTGTATATGAGCTGGTGCCCAAACAAAGGCAGATTTTAAAGTACCCCAGTGTCCAAAGGCAAAGGAGCTTCTTCAGATTGCCAACCAGGATTTACATCTTTTTACATCTGCTGTGGGCTGAACAGAAAACTGGAATCAAAAGCAGTCCCAAAGCTCTACTATTATTGTTCAGATTTTGTTGAGCAAACTGTTTAATTCAGCCTGGTTTTCTGCGAAACTCCTAATTAAGAGTACAAGATTCACTACTTCATTTTACACAGGTGATAAAAGCTAATTAGGGATCCTGCCCAAAATCTGGATAAGCAGAATGGAACACAGCTCTCTGTCCCTGTGTGCAAGGCCATCCTTCCTTCCCCAGTGGCTTTTGCTGCTCTCTGGCACACACAGCGATGCTGCTGGGTCAGGGGAGGAACCACAGGGGAGCACAGACAGCAAGGCTGGGACAGCAATTCCCAAAAACAAACACGATGCACCCAGCTGGGCTGGAGGCAAAGAAAAAGCTGAGGGACTTTTAAGGTTTCTTAGTGTCCTCAGCCCTGTATGAATTTAGCACCTACTTCACAACACATTGGATCCAACACCTCTGAGCCCATGTCCCAGGGCTGTGACCTCCTGCAAGGGAAAAAGGTTTAGATCATACACATATAACATGGTCTGAGGCATGGGAGCCAAGTCAATTATAACTGAGCAACTTGAGTAAGGTTCAGAAGCATAAAAATCCTTGCATTTGCTTTTCTCTGCACAATTCCTCATCTTTAAGACTGGGACAATGCTGACCTTCCTCACACAGGGGTTAAGAGAAACCCATTAATGTTTGCGAAGAGAAATGAAAGCTAGAAGGTTAAGTGGTTGCTGTCCATGCCAATAACTCATCACATTGGACATAAAATTAGAGTTCACAGTGACCTTTCCTTTCCTAAAATATTCTTTTGGGCCAGACTCTGTTATCTCCTCTAAATCCAGGATACACACATCCATAACAGCAGATTTGCTGTAGGTTTGCAGTGGTAAGAACTAATCAGGAAATTTTGTTCTCGTTTTAATATTAACAACTCTTACTATTAATCAGATATCAAAGCTCACGCAAATCCTTCCAGGCAGATAAATATTTTTTATTACTAGCATAAAACTGATGATAAATTAATTGTCCCTCATTTCCATAAATGTATCCAACAGCAGAATGTCTTTCCTAGGTAACGTAATTACCTATTAATTATTTTCTTGTCTTTCTGAAAATGAATGTGAGAGAGAGAGAAACAGAGAAATTTATGTATACACTAGAATGTAGAAAAAAATTCCCATGCATGGGTGTAGGCTTTTACATAGAGCTTCACTAATGAATTCTGCATCAGCTACAAATTTTCAGGTTCATCAGAGTAATTGTGATTCCTGCCTTCAACTCCTGTCATAAATGAACCCTTATTTTTATGTATGCTTTTGCAGAGAAAATTATGGCTAGTCTCGAAGCCATTGGATTCCTGAGTTACTTGGAAACACTTGATAGATACATTTGTATTCATACACAGCTTTGCCAAATACTGTCTTTTTTTTTTTTTTTTGTTTTTCCAGGGACCAGGGCAGAGGAAGATCACTGAAACGTCTTCAAAAAGGCTGTGATACCTGACTGTGTTCTTTAGTCATTGTCAGCATTCTCCCTCCCCTTTTAGATGGAAGGAAGCAATTGCCTGTAGCCGTGAAAGTCATTGAACAGGCTGAGCTCTTCTGGCCTTGCTGAAAAATATCCAGAGACAGCCAAAAGTTCAAGACAACAATAAATGCTGGGTGTAACATGTTGGCAGAGACAGGAGACAGGATTGGGAGCAAAGCAGACGGTGACATTTCCTCTCTTCTCCTTTTGCTCAAACCAGCCCTAGGGAACTGAGATGGAAGTGAAGTTCCATCTTCTACTGCCTCTCTCCCTGCTGCCAGACTTAACATGAAGATGTGCTTTGATGCAGCTTTATTCAGGGAAGGTGACAAACCACTCAAATTACAGATCAGAGGACAGGAATGGAGAAAAATTCCCAGTTGTGCTTGTGGCTCCACAGGGCTCTGATATGCAGGGATGTGCTTTGCCCCTGGCAGCTTTACAAGGGTTGCAGGGTGCCTGCATATGAGGAAACCCTACAACGGTTTCCAGCCTGGACACTCTGGAAATGACATGCATTGTAGGAAGGGTGTTCATAGACACCAGAGTGGGATCATTCCTGTTTCTGCATGTGAATCTGTGACTGACCACATCAAATAATGTGTTGAAACCTATACTGAGTCCCAGAAAGTTCTCACTGGTAGTCATCAAAATCTTTTCTGGGAGGTAGAATCCACCTGAAATCTCTGTATACTCTCTCTTAGACGAAAGTAGGCAAATGAAATGCTAATTGAATTGCACAGGTACCTACATTGGGAACCAGGAGTGCAGGTGGTTAACAGTATCAATAGTCACCTGCTACCAACAGAGCTCCTACCTATGGAGAACATCTATAACCATCAGAAAGTCTCTTTCTTCTCACCTTTATTTGAAACTTGTGGCTGTGTGTCTGTTATTAAATTCAACAGTGGCAGGGAGTGTTTGTAGCTAATGAAAGGCCTTGTCTCTACTGCTAAATTGCCACAATGGACCCCAGATTGGCTGCACTGAGGGTTGGAGTCACAGACAGAAGGCAGATCAGGACCATTCCCAACAGGAGCCTTGGATCACTACCCTGATTTGAATGTTAATAGAATACAATAATAGGAACTAAATCTATCCCATACACACCAGAAAGAGGTTCCCAGAGCCTGGAGAAGGATCTCAGGTCAGCAGAAGAGCACCTGGAGGGAAGCACAAAGGAATTCTGGCTATTCCAAGCAGTAATTTGGCTTCACTGAGAGCCCAACTTGAATGTCTCTAACACACACACACAGCATGGGGAATAAGCAAGAGGAGTTAGAGGTGTGCACCTGCCTGCAGGGCTGTGAGTTTTGGGCACCACAGAGATGTGGTGGGATGGCTCCTATGGCTGCAGGGTTGGAGTGGAAGGAGCCAAGCTCTTTGAGAAGGACAGGCAGGGACACAAGGAAGGGATGACACCCTCTACATCAGTGACGAGCTGGAGTGCATGGAGCTTCACCTGGGATGGATGAGGAGCTGACAGAGCTCATGGACCAGGATTAAAAGGAAGGCAGGGGCAGATGACATTATTTGATGTAGACCTGCTGCAGGTCAGCCAACCAGGCCGACTGTGGAGATGAGGTCCTGGAAAGACAGATGGGAGTGATCCCACATTCCCAAGCCCTTGTCCTCCTGGGAGACTTCAACCACACCAATATCTGTTGGAGAGACAGCACAGCAGGGCATAAGAATCCAGGATGTTCCTGGGAAGCATTGATGACAACTTCCTTCTCCATGTGATAGAAGAGCCAATGAGGAGAGCTGCTATGCTGGACCTTGTTCTCACTAAAAACGTGGGGCTGATGGGGAATGTGAAGCACCAGGGCAGCCTTGGCTGCAATGACCCTGAAATGGTGGAGCTCAGGATCCTTAGGGCAGCAAGGAAGGTGCACAACAAGCTCACTGGCCTGGACCTCAGAGGAGCAGACTTTGGCCTCTAGAGGGATCTGCTTGGGAGAGTGCCTTGGGATAAAGCCCAGGAAGGAAGAGGGGACCCAAGAAAAGTGGTTAATATTCAAGGATTTCCTCCTCCAGGACCTAAAGGGGCCTACAAAAGAAACTTTTGACAGGGGCATGTAGCGATAGGACAGGAAGGGATTAATTTAAACTGAAAGAGAGTAGGCTTAGATTAGACATTAGGAAGAAATCCTTTCCTGTGAGAGTAGTGAGACACTAGAACAAGTTGCTCAGAGAATCTGTGGATGCCCCATCCCTGAAGGTGTCCCAGGCCAGGTTGGATGGGGCTCTGAGCAACCTGATCTAGTGTAAGGTGTCTCTACCCATGGCAGAGCAGTTGGAATGAGATGATCTTTAAGATTCCATCCAGCATAAACCATTCTATAATACTGTTAATGAAGATTTTTCCATGCTCCAATGCTAGAGAACAATCCAAATGTATTTAACTTCTTAGAATAGATGCAGCTTAAACTTTTGGGGGTTGAAATGATAATTACAAAAGAGATCAAGAATTTGTTTTACATAATATGCCAGCAGAGTGTGTTGTGCATGATCTTATAATGTACACTTCAGTACTGGCAATTATATATCTCATTGCAGAAATCTCACTTTTGTAATTAATCTTGCTTCATTTTCTACTGGGAAATATAATTCGTGAGTGGAATAGAAAAACCTTAATGAATCAATGTCAGTGTTCAAATGCTTGAATAGCCTGTGGCAGAAATTAGAGTTGTATAAATGATACAAGCAGGTAATCCTATCAAAACCTAACAAGACCTTGTTTATCTTCAAGGCTGAGGTAACTGATACTCAGTCTTTCAATATAAGCCACATTTGTTTAAAATCCCTTTTCCCATACTGATTTGAAGGAACTAATTCTACCTGTGTGGTAATTATTTCCCCAATGTAAAACTAGCAACCAGCATGAAAAAAAATCTTAAATCTTCAAAGACGGTCAAGTTCAAATGTTTATTCTCTTTACCAGTATGCTGAAAGATATGGTACATATTCTGCTAAGGAGTGGGAGATCTTTAAGCTAATCCTGCTCTTTATAGTTGTCTGTCCATCATGGGTGAGCAGTCATTCTGTTCTTCACTGGCTTCTTGTGTTCAGCTGTTTAAAGGTTAAGGAATCATAGCAAGTTTATCACTGGCCAAATATCTGGGCCCTCAAGAGAAGCTACCTCTACGTCTAGGCAGTCTGAGGTCTGAGACCATGCAAACTGCCCCTTTGTAATCCCTGGCAATGATCTTTCTTGAGAAATGTGAGATTGCTTTGCTGTGTCTGGGGTCACACAGGACAGTGTCTTGCATGTGGCACAGAAGTGGTGAATCCATGGAGGATGGAGGCAAAAGAGAAGAAATTAAAATCTGACTAAGTCATCTCACTGATTCATTGTTTATTTCAAAGCTGATGCAAGACAAGGTATCTTCCACTGAGCTATACAATTTGCTGAAGAAAAGTAAGAAATTTGGAAAACTTAATGGAAGAAGTATTCTGGCAGGTAGCATTTTGATTTCAAGGCACACCCAGATCACTGAAGATGTTGGCACCTGAGGGTTTGCCTTGGGGCAATGGAAAACCTGTCAGCTCGAGCACAAAGCAGGAGCTTAGGGGTTTACTAAACATTCAGATATCACCAGTTTGTGTTTTATCCATTAAATAAAATTTCAGGAGGTTTGTGGCTTAAGAAAACCTCAGTCATTTTATACATCTGTTAAAGGAATTCTGGTTAATTCCTCACTTGATGAGTTACTTTTGTCCCCTCTTCTTAATGGCATTCCTGATTTGCTGTGATGTGGGCAGGCTTTTGAAATGCTCTTATACAGACTTGAAAAATCTGATCTTCTACCAAGTCAAAGGCAAACCCTTCAATTACTTTAGTGAAGCTTAGTTGTCATCTGGAGGTGAAAGTCCCTCTCCACTGCAAGCCTGGGAAGAAATGAGAATGAAAACATGAATTTATTTCTCTGTTTCTGTCATAAAAGTCACATCTGAGTGTTCAGCACTGCATTTTATCTGGCATTAAGAAAGAGACATTAACATTGTTGAAGTCCAGCCCTGAAGAATTACTTATTTTAAAAACATCATTCCATGTGTGAAGTTTGGAAGTGGTTAGAAATCTCCTTTAATTCCAGTCTTTTCTCTTAAGAAGCAGCTTCCTTGCTTTCTGGAACACAAGGGAAAAAAGTAGTTTAATTTTTTTAATCCAAAATTTGGAAATTTGAAGGAAAAAGCGATTTCCTTGAAAATATTGGAGTCAGTGCTTTTTATCTCCACCAAATCTTCCTTTTAAAGGACTGTAGAAGTGTGTGTCTCACAGGCAAAACATATGATTCAGCTCATTATGAGTTAATCTCGCATCCCTGAAGAACCAGCGCTGCTTCTTGTGGGGATGGAGCTTCCTTTGGTCCAAAAGGAAGAGGTTAAGGTGTATAAGCACATGTCATAAAGGAGCTTTCTTCCTGTTGTATGTATCAATGAGGCAGCTGCTCCAGCTTGATTAGAATTACCACCATTACCTCACTCCTTTGCCTTTGCAGAAGTGTTATTTTTAATTGGAAGCGGCACTTGCAAATCCCCTCACCCTGTCCACTTTGAAAGAGCATTGTCAGGACTAGATGGCAGCATGATGCATTAGCAGGGCACTGTGTGTGCTCCTGCCTCATGCCAGCTCTCTGCATTCCCTCCTGCTGGAGCAGACAGTTTATTGAACCCCCTGGCTGCTCAGTCAGAAGGATGAAGTGTGTAAGTGATGAGCACAAGGACCCTTATGTGTCACATCAGCACTGACCCTTTGCAGGAAAGCTGATTATTGCTCTTGAAATGCTCTTGAGGATGGTACCTGCCTGTGGCCGCTGATTCTGTGTCGAGGAAAAGAGGAAGCTAATGGGAGGGATTAGATGGGAGGTGATGAATAACTGCTGAAAGGGGACCCTGTCTGCACTCCTCCCATTGCAGATACAGAAACTGATTGTGTTTGTATCCTCACAATGAAAGTTTTGTCCTGTCTGACATTCCCAGTCCTACATACGTCAGTTTTGTGGGGCGGACACACAGTGCTTTCTGCTGTGGGAGGAGAACCCCAGGCTCTGTGGTTCACATCCCGTGGGTGAGCAGGCAGGACAGCCAGGTGAAATCAATGCAGACAGTGTCTTGAAGAGAGGAACCTTGCTTTTGCAACTCAGTCTTGAAAGAAATGCTTTGAACTCTGAAGAAACCCTTTGGTGACAGTCAGTGCTCCAGCACCTGGCAGCTCAGTTTTGCATTTTGCAGTCATGCATCCATCAGATGTATTTTCTAGCACTGTCAGCCTTTCTGGGCCATCAATTAGATATGCAGAGATATTGTTCACTTTACTGATTTCAAATGTGAGTGCTCAACCCCTGAAAAGGAGATATATCAGCTTCAAAGGCTCCTCCAGAAAAGGCCACACTGCAAAGCACTGAATCCCAGTCACACTGAATCCCACTTGATTTGTTTTCTTTATATCTCCAGCAAGACTTCTTACAAAACTAGAATATCTCAAGTAGCAAGTATCACTTACCTCCTGCTCTACTTGAGGTATCTACTTCAGATGTTAGTACACCTAAATACCTAAATATATGTGTAAACTTACAACTTAATATTCTGGTTTTTGTAACCAAATAATTTCTAACACCATCCTTTGCTGTAACTTTAAAAATTGTTTGCCTTGTTCCAAATTAATTTTCATGCTTTTTTAATTATTATTTTTATTTTTATCTTTTTTTAAAATCCTTTTTTTCTTTTTTTTCCATGCCCTTTGGAAGGCTGCTATCCCTAATCTTTGATTAAAGTAGGATCCAGAGCCCACTAAGTCAGTGGAAAGTTCAGCAAAATTGAATTAAAACCTTCAAATATTCTTGAAAGCTCATCTATCTAGAGACACCCCTAACGAAGAGATAAAGAAGAGGGTACCTAGCATTTTTTTTCTGAGACTTTTATAAAACCTACAATACATACACAACGGTATGTATTGATGTGATATGTATGTATCTTATCAACTATGACAAAACACATTCATCAACATCTCTTCTTGCTGTTCTTTTTCTCATAACTGGCACATTCAGAGCATAAACACACTCTTTAAAATATTACAAACTGTCTTTTATACTGGATCCCAAGAAAAAAATTAAAAATAGATAACCGTAGAAAAAATAGCAACTTCAGAGGATTTTTTTCTCCAAAACTAGGACCAGGGATGAATCTTCTCTTTAGACAATTTGATCTTTTTCTCTGAGTCTGAAGAGATTATGTTTTTTTTTTTTCTCACAGACTCTTGATTAGACTGGGGTCAATGTCTGTCTGATAGAATTTCTATATATAGCTGTTCACATACAAATAGCTACTTGAGGAGCAAGGTTTAAGTTCATGTTACAGCTAATGGAGGTCTCACCTAGATTCCAGTGTGGGATGGAGGCATCTCGTCCTATGACAGACATCCTACCTGGTTTCCCCTCACCAGTTGAAGCAATCCCATGTACTGTAAGTCACATGAATCTGCCTCAGAGATCTTACAGCATTTGGAATGTCTAGATGCAGGTTAGATGGAATAAACTAGAGATCTGAATATAGCCTCAGGCCTTTACCTTTAAGAAAAGTACAGCACTGAGTGGAAGAGGAGCTGTGTCTGGATTAAAAGTGATAGGACTCAGCTGGCCAATTGTTACTTGCTTGTCATATCTTGGGTGACTGGAATGCCTTTTCCATCCCTCTGTTTCTACAGAAAGGCATAATTCTCCCCATGAGGCTGTACCTGGAGACCTTTTAGTTTGGTATCTAAAATAACCAGATAAGGTCTGAGTGGGTTCCACACATTACTAACATTGTACTGAATAGATACAATTAAGCAAATTAATCTGCCTTTTAGGTTTAAATATCTTAATTCAGAGCTGAGTCCCATCATTTGGTCTCTCTAGCTTACAGAAAGCTAAAATAGAAGGAAATTAATTCCTGCTGTTGGGATAGATTCCTGTTTTGGAAATATTATAGAAAAGGTATCAAAACAGAAATAATCACCTTTGTGCTGGCTTCAAGGTGACTGAATGGAATCCTTACCTGCATGCTAATTTCTGTCAGATCACTCCTATCAGAGGAACCTACACCACTACAGAGACCTTTCATGTACCAAAATTAGATGAGATAAACCCAGTCCCACAGGACTATTAAAAAGTCATGCCTACTTGAGGAGTATCCTAATTACCACTTGGAAATATTGTGTGTGCACTGTGTCTAATAAATACACAGCAGTAGAACAGAGCACAAATACTCCTCGCAGTGTAGTTTTGCTAAATTATTTTAATTACATTTTCAAACATATACATTGGGAAGTAAATGTCTGCAAATTGATAGTTAAATTGTGCTTCTAAGATTTTCATGCTGTCCTGGTGTGTATTCCTTATCCAGAACCTTTGTTTGATGATCTAAAAATACTTAAAACCTTTTTTCTTTACTAATAGTCTTGTTTAGGTGGGGTATAAAAGAGTCATTCTTCACTGGGTCTCTGAAAATTTTGAGAGATGCTGTATTGTTTAAGAAGGAAGGCAATCAACCTTCTCTGCAGGAATGCCTGATTTTTTGAGTCTAGATGGACCCACCAGCAAGGGCATGCATTGTAATCCCAGCTCTGGAGCCAACATTCCCATAGGGAACCTAGAATCTTTTAATAGCCATAAAAACAATAAGTGTCAGGAAAGATTTTGGATTCCCTGATAGTGGGAGCAGACTATTTAATATATACAGTTGGGTTCAACTATTTAAAAATCTTCAAAAACTTGTCCCAGACATTTCCTTTTAGCCAAATACAACAGTAATTCTTTGTCATTCTTGCTACTCTGTTCTGCTGCACGTTGCAGGTACTGAGGTCCTACATTTCTGAAGGAAATAGCAGATTAATTTGAATATTATGTATCATATTTGCCAACCTGAAGAAGGCAATTAGGCTTATTAGTGTATAAAACCATGGGCAGTAACTCTAGAGCCCATTTTATCCTACAGGAGGGAAGCCCACGACAAAGGGTTGTGCCAGAACCCCATAGCCTGGTAACAAGACCTGTTGATAATTAAAACTAGATGAGTTGTTTTCACCCAGCTTGTACTGGGGTTCTTGGGAAAGCTGAATTCTTATCTATGTGTGCAAGAAAGAGATTTCTGAAATACATTTTCCTTTTCTTTAATTGTGTTTTCTTAAATCTGATGCAAAAAGCATTGGAAAACATTGAAATACCCTCTAAATCAGGACTTGACTTTCTTCCAGCTGTGGCCAAGACTCAGTTCATTTTAGCAAAATAAAGGTTTAGTCTCTCTCATAGGTTGTTGACTCACAACATGAAGGTACCGATTGATACTCATTGACTAGGAAGGTAATTTAGAGCACAAATTTTGACCTGACATCTAATCCTAGTGATTGATGCTTGTAGAACCCAGTTAATCTATGGATTCAAAAAATGTTGTCTAAGAAGTTTCATAACTCTCTCACCCACCAGCAAAGACAGATCATCTAGGGGTTAGTAAATAAGCACAAATTTCAATGAAGCAATTCCTTAGTGAATTTTTGCTGGAGGAAAATTTATTATCTTCCCAGCTGCCATAGGAATTAATGTACTTTTTATGAAAGAAAAAATCTATTTCAAGATATCACTAAAGCCAGGCATAGCTGAGCACTTTTTTTACTTTGTTCTAGGGAATCACAGCTTCACCTGCTTCTTCAGCAAAGAAGACACTTTGCAACAAAGACAGACATTTCTTTTCAGTAAGAATTCTACGCAAAAAGAGTAAAATCCTTATTGACAGAGGGAATATACATCTTCAGTCTGGGAGTGGTTGACAATATCCATTTTGTCTTGGTCATACTATGCAGGAATTCATCAGACTTCAATAAGTCCCTTGAACCACTAATTTATTTCAATCAAAATGTAACTTCAAATGCTAAAATATTTTTTTATACCACAGAATCTTAACTGGCTAGGTGATCCATCCTTATGCCCCTTTGTGGCACACCTCAGAGTTGTTTTTTGTGGGTTAAACAAAGTTCTTCCCTTGTTTTAGCATCACTCAATGCAATCAAATCTACTATTTGAAGAAGAATGGCCATGAAGCTTCAGAGATATTTCCTCAATCACTTAGTGATAATTAATCTCAGAGGCGCATATTGCACCTCTGGAACATTTGAGAACAGAGTAGTTATAGTTATTTAACATTGTAGCCAGACAACCGAAACATATATCCTTCCTTCTCTTTGGAACATTTTCTCTAATCATTAGTTTAATGGTTTATTATTAATAATTTATGATATTGCCAAGCTCAAACCTACCTTCTCATTGATGATATATATCATCATCACTGCATCCAACCCTTTATCTGTGGGGATTTCAGGGTGGAAAATCAGAGAGACCAAGAGAGATTCTATGTAGTTGTAGATAGATAGATAGATATAAAAATAAATGTCTTTGTTTGTATGCAGAAGTAAATACGCAGGCACCTACATATACAAATATTAATTCTAAAAATTTTAAATTCCAGAAAGCACTGGCTTCTTTAAATGCTTAAATAAATAATGTTATCTGTGAGCAATGGTACCACTTTTTAATGATTCTCTTAACTAATATTAAACGTAACTGAAGGCATGTGAACACACAAAGGCCATTATTTCTGTATCCGAACATCTGCTGTTGCACCAGCTTTTGGGTATCATTAATTTCCAACTTAGAGACTGCCAAACATTACATTCCTTTTAATGGCTCATCAAAATTGTAGGCAATTGTTGTAGCTATACCAAAACTCCCAGGTGTCTGAGCACATTGTGGTTTACATAGTCATCAAGGTAACAGAGTACTGCAAAAGTTTTGAAGGAGAATCAGGTTGATCTCTGTATACCTGAAGAGCTTTTTCCATGTGGAGAGGAAGAGCATGGAAGAAAGATGTTTTAAGTCTATCTCCTTTGACCAGGTGATTTAATTCATCACCCTTTTAGGCTCTGTTGTAAATTAGCTGCATTTAACAATGACAAAATTGTCTTTGTTAATTTGATTTTCTCAAGTTCAACTTGGCCTCTGAACTGTTAATGAAATCTAAGAAACCTATAAAATTTGCACAAACGCACCTAAAGTCAGGCTCATCTTACACACGCATAATGGTGCTGGCCTTGTGAATCTAAGGCACAACTTTTAAAGCTTACAGTGCTTACAGATGGCTTGAACAAAAGTACTCATGTATCACATTTACAGCCATAATTCATGAATTTCAGCAAGGCCAAGTGCAAAGTCCTGTACCTAGTTTTGGGCAATCCCAAATACAGGTCAGGCTGGACAGAGAAAGGTTTGAGAGCAGCCCTCAGGAGAAGAACTTGGGGGTATGTGGTGTTTTTTTAAGGGCTCTACAGACTCTACGATGGTATGGCAAAGACACTTTACTGGAAAAATTCAAGGTTCTTGAACTGTTAGTTTGTTATGAGTTTTCACACTTGTGAGGCACAACAAATGGGCTTAACCAACCACCATAGACCACAATAGAAATAGGCATCAGGTGCAACCAACCACGATGTAAGCCCCACAGTGTGAGCACTTAGTGCTTCTAATAATTGTTTTACGATTATGTAACTTGTTTTTCACCTCTAGTTTAGCTGACTCATTCCCAGAATGCTTTTCTAGTTAGCCAAAGCAACAGAAGTGAGCAAGGATTTTACAAGGGCAGCAAGGGCCTCACTTTGCAAGGCCTTTTTGCTCTGCAACAGGGTGTTGGTGGATGAGAAGCTGAACATGAGCCAGCGTGTGCCCAGGTGGCCAATGGCATCCTGATGGAATCAGGCACAGTGCACACTGCCGTGTTGGGCAGTGCTGAGGCCACACCTCGAATGCTGTGTCCAGTTCTGGACCTCTCACAGCAAGAAAGACATTGAGGTGCTGGAGAGTGTCCAAAGAAGGGAATGGGGCTAAGGAAAGTTCTGGAGCACAAGTCTAAGGAGGAGCACCTGAGGGAGCTGGAGGTGTTTAACCTGGAAATAAGGAGATGCAGGAGGACCTTATCACTGTCTGCAATTCCTGAAAGGACCCAGAAGGGGGTCAGTCTCTTCTCCCATGTAACAAGTGATAGGACAAGGGAAAAAGGCCTTGGGTTGCCCTTGGTGAGGTTTAGATTGGATATTAGGAAAAGTCTATTCACCAAAAGTGTTTTTAGTCATTGGAGCAGGCTGCCCAGGGAAGTGGTGGAATCACTATCCCTGGAAGTGTCCAAAAACTTAGGTTTTGGTTCTGGTTGGACTCAATTATCTTAGAAGTCTTTTTCAACCTCAACAGTTCTGTGTTTCTGTGATTCTGGGTGAGCTCCAAGCAATAGGAATATGTTTTGCACTATTGGGTCTAACATGCAGCCTCAGTGTCAGTCTGTGAAATCATGTAAGGCATCCATTCATTATTTCTTGAATTTCAAAGTGGAAATGAAGATGAATCATAACTGTGCCTCAAGGCAAAAGCAGTCACACAGGATGAAGAGATGACATCGACAGAGTGCTTTGCAGCTGTACATGAGCTGGTCTGCACTATTCAGGACTGGGGCTCTCACTCAGGGGCTACCCACAAAACCAAAATATGCAGATGTCATCTTTTCTACTTTCAAATAATTTCTATGGATTTTCTTTCAAATCCCCTTATGTTTGCTAATTTTCTCTCCCCATCCTCAGTGCAGGCAGAATGACAGCATCTCTCCCTGTCATTTTGTACCATGCAGGCTCCTCACCTGGCTCACTCCTCTGTCTGTCTACAGCATTTCTGAGCGAGTAAATTGTAGTATGTTTCTATTATTTTCAGAGAAACAAGACTTTAAAGATTTTTCTACGAGCAATTAGGTTACACTGACAACAAGATGAATTTCTGTAGCTTACTTGTTTTCTCAAGAGAAAAAAAAAATAAGACTTGAAAATGTCAAACTGTTCAAGTGAAACAGGGCAACCTAAACCCAGCACTACAACTATCTGTAGGAAATCCCAAGATGCTCTAAGTCTCCTGAGGTAAGGACACCTGAACACCAAATAGAAAGTACACAGGCTAATGGGTTTTATTCTAATTTAGTCTGGGGTTTGTTGGCAATTCACTCTCTTCCTCTCTGTAGGCTCTACAAGAGAATCACTTTATTATAGAAACACAGAACACATAATGGTATGGGTTTGAAGGGACATTAAAGATCATTTAGTTCCAAGCCCCCTGCCATGAACAGGGGCACCTTCCACTAGATTGAGTTGCTCAGAGTTCCATCAACCTAGCCCTAAACTCTTCCAGGGATTTCTGTCACTATGTACTCTTCTAAAATTGTGACTTTTCTGAATGCCTGTAGCTGCATTTTGCTTTTGCTGCTTGTTCAGCTGCTGTGCTGGACAAGTTCCTGTGCCTGACATGTGTCCTGGTTGGGGTTTGCCTGCCTTACTGTAAATTAGCGTTGAAGGGACTGTGGCCGTGGTGGAGAACATGCTGGGATAGTTAATTTTCTTCATAGTCACTAATATGGGGTTATGCTCTGGATTTGTGCTGGAAACAGTTGATATTACACTATTTTAGCTACTGCTGAGCCGTGCTTGCACAGAGCCAAGAGCTTTTCTGCTTCTCACCCAACTCCACCACTGAAGAGGCAGAGGGGGAGCAAGAAATTGTGTGGAGACACAGCCAGGACAGTGACCCCAGCTGACCCAAGGGACATCCCACACCATGTGGCATCATGCTCAGCATATACAGCTGGGGAAGAAGGAAGAGGGAGACATTCAGAGTGATGGTGTTTGTCTTCCAAATCACCACTATGTGTGAGGGAGCCCTGCTGTCCTGGAGATGGCTGAACACCTGCCTGCCCATGGGAAGTGATGAATGAATTCCTTTGTTTGTTTTACTTGTGTGCACAGCTTTTGCTTTACCTATTAAACTGCCTTTATATCAACTCATAACCTTTTTCACTTTTACTTTTTTGATTGTCTCCCCCATCATACCACGGGGGTAGTCAGTAAGTGGCTGTGGGGCTGAGCTGTCAGCTGGAGTTAAACCATGGCATCAAATTCTCGTGTACTTACAAACCACTGGGGGAGAGAAATCTCTGAAGAAATCCTTTTTTGTTTGCCTATCAGGTGCTGTGCTGCCTGCTAGAAAATCAGCACGTGTTGAACCAGACTGAGGTTTACCATTGCTAAGCCTCGGTAGTTAAAGAGGACTTTGCTGTTTCTCACAACAGGAATTGGATTAAATGAGTTTGCCACTTCTATTTCATGGCAGCTGATTTTGAAGGAATGTAAATAGTTCAAGAACAAGTGCTTTCTTGGGAATATGGTGAAGGTTGGTACACACTGGGTTTTCTGAGCTAGGACTCAATTGAGAAAGTTAATGAAAACCAGGGGCTGCTCATTAGAATTTCTCATCACTCACCTGGATCACTTGGGCCAGAGGGAACCCAGTTTTGTGCTCCTCAGTACAAGAGGGACGTGGAGCTCCTGGAGAGAGTCTAGTGTAAGGCTAAGAGGAAGTAAAGATGGGATCTGCACCTTTATAGCCTGATGGCATCAGGGTACACTGTGCACCTGTGAACATTAGAGCCTAACACTCCTGTGGGTCTGCTGTGCCAGTCCCTTGAATCCACACAGCCCAATAAACCCATTTTTTCCCTTCTTTGACCTGTCTGGGGCCAGGGCCCCTCTAAACCTGCTCATAGTCTTCATTACTCACTTCTTGTAAATATGACTGTGAAGTTCCCTTATTAAGACCGTAAGAAAACCATTCTACTGTGTCTGGGGAACTGCCCACTAGAAACAGGAGCTGCAATTTTCCTGAAAGGACCCCCTTCTGTGATTTTTTTCCTTGCAACTCATGTACCCATGCCTGTAGGGTTGAGGAATGTTTTCCATCTCACTTCAGGATTTTGCACTTGTTCAGGGCTGAAGTTCTAAAGCACTGCATATATTCACTGTCCCAGGCACTTGCCCATCCTATCCCACATGGAACTATCCAGCCAGAACTGAGACAGCAATATGAACGTATTGGTTTGAGCATACCAAGAATAATCAAAATGCTCAGAAGCTACTGTAATGGCCTGGAGGAGAAGGGGAAAGTGAAAGAGCAGAGGAAAGTGTTCCCTCTTTTTTCCCCTATAGATTGACTCCCTGAGGAGTAAACAGTGTAATGATTAATAATTCCTGAACGATGGTTCCTGAAGCATAGAGATGATGGTGATGCTAAACACAATTACCAAATTAGTCTCCTGACCAGTAATTTTATCATATCATAAACCAGTGTTACACAGTGTGGGAAAATGATAACTTTAATCCAAGCCCCAGAGATGATGAACAGCACAACAGGGAACACATACAACCAGCGAGGTGTTAGATAACACAATTCTGAAAACAAGCACAAAACCCCTGACAGCAAATAAATCAACACCGTGACCTACAACTATTAAACTAATACAATAAAAGCTTCCAGCAATTTGTTTTAACACTGTCTGATAATATCTGTCTACCTCAACCCTTCGCACTGCCCACTGAATGCTATTATCTCTCCTTTCTCCCTCAACAGAAAGAAAGTGTCCATCCCTCCAAAACATGTTGCATGAACCAGCTTTAGAATCTTTGTCTCTCTGTTGACTCATGGGGGCATCTAAAAAGCCACATTAAATTAGCTACCTAATTTCTGAAGGACTAAAATTAAGTGAGATGACTCCCACTCAACTGTTACTTGTATAAATTCATATAGGAAGACTCCAATGAACTCTGATTTCCTCTGCTGTAGGTTAATGATTTACCCACTAAATTACCTTCATTCTTTTTTTAGTCTCTGACCTTGGCTAACATCTCTGGCTATTAGCACATTATAAATATTAAGCATTAGCAATACCTGTTTTTTTGTATTGAAAAAATCTATAGGCCTTTCAAAAGGTAGCTGACAGATAATAAAATCTGGGCTAAATGAACCTATGTTACCATCCCCTGCTCTTGGTAACACAGTAAAGCAAACCTAGCTCCACAGACCCACAGGATCACAGCATGATTTAAGTTGCAAGGGCTGCTCCAGCCCAGCCTGCTGCTCAATGCAGGGTCAGCTGTGGAGCAGACAGGATTGTACATGGATTTATGCTGCTTGGCCTTGAAAACCTATAAGAATGGAGAAATCATGGTTCTGCTCAGAAATTCTGAGCAGTGATAATCTCTGTCTCTTTACAGACAAAATAGACAAAGCTGTATCACAAACAGCACAACAAACTAACTAACCCCACTTGCATAATGGCTTTGGTGCCCTAAATCCTCCCTGGCCCAAGAGTTCCACCTTCCCTCCCATTTCCAGGGCAGACTGGGGTGGTCTGAGCTGGGCTGTGGCTGATGCAGACACACAGGTTGGGTCTGTGTAATTCTGGCACATCTGGCTGCTGCCAGGCACTGCCTGTAATGCCTTTGCCTCTCTCTCACTGAGCTATAATTTAAGTCTTCCTGTTCTACTCAGCTCCCAGTTTCTGCACAACCTTAGGAATATGATATCTTTCAGACGTCTAGCGTGCTCCAAATTTGGTTGAAATTGGCTAGCAGTTTCAAAATTTAGGGAGAAGCTGAGAGACTCATAGATAGACTGCAGGAATACATAAAGGTTCATTTCCTTAGGAAACAAGTATGAGAATCCAATTATTTTATGATTTCTGCACAAGACTCAAAAACCTTGGAGCTGAGAAAAATGTTGCAAGCAGAATTTTTCCTCAAACCAAGCAGACATTCAAACGTTTTGGAATTAAAATGGCATTTTTTCCATAGCAAATTTACTTCCCAGTGGTATGGAACTTACATCAGTTTTTGCTGTTACATGAAGACATTAATCCTACTTTAAATGTCTGAAGGCTTTTTAATCCAGCATCCCGAGTGTGATTACCATAATTAAGTTTGCCATGTAACACTCTAATGAGCAAAGTATGATTTGTGGGGAAAGGTAATATATTTTATGAGACTAAGAAATACTGCTGGGGACTAAGTTAAGCTTTCAGGTACACAAGTTTATGTTTTTTTCCTTTCCAGGTTGTTCACCTAGTTTAACAGTGGCTGTGTGCTTCATACCTTTCTGAAATAACTGCCTTAGACTGAGTCATGTGTTAATACTCCAGTGAAAAGGGGGTTATTCCATAGAGAACAGGGATCAACCACCATTTCCAGGAGTCAGGGCAGTTTTAATGAAATAATACATGGAATTCCAGATTTCCTCACCCACACATAAAGTATTACACAATTAAGGACTCCAATTAATACCTTGCCCTTCCTAATTGTTCAGAACCATTATGTTTAAAGAAAGGAAAGGCATGTTAAAAGCAGTGCAGCATTCAATGGTAAAAATACTGGAAGAAAAAGGATAAAATATGTACATCCCTCAGTTCTCCAGACTTCCCACTGGTCTAGTGATGGAAAGATCACTGCTGAGGACACTATGATATTTCAGGCAATATATAATACGGTTGAGCTGAAAATGACAGATTTATTGAAGATATCTGTTCAAAAAGGAGTCACACACTTTCCAATGAGTTGGGCAGAAGACCTAGCTTGCCTGTACTGCAAAAGAAAAAGGAGAGGGAGAAGTTTAAAGAGTATTTAAAAAAAAACTTACAGAGAAATGAAAAATTATGAAAATTATGATCAAGTTATCTAAACAATTGGAAATACTTTGACTATTCGCAAATATTTTGTTCCAAATTTGATTCTTCTGTTTTGCATCTCTAAGGAAACAAAACCTATCTTAACTAGCTTGAACTGTAAATAACAGTCCTGAACACAAAAGTGAGATTAAAAAATAAATAAAAAATAAAGTTTAAAAGAAAACACATTGATATATATTTTTAAATAAAAATTAAGGATTAAGAAATAAGCAACAGAAGAAGGATCAAGCTACCGTTACATTCATGAAAGTGTCTCCTTCCTTCCTTACACCTATCCAGTCCACATTTTTCCTTTTTAGTTTCCTGATATGAATTTCAACTCATCCATGCTTATGAACTCACAACCCTTTGTGAGCACCATGGTGGCCTGAGGAAAGAGCAAAGATGTCACAGTGAAGACAAAAGGTAGCGAAGAAGGCACAAATGGGATCCTTTCTTGATGGCCACACAGGCCAAAGAAGGTCACAGAATATGACATTTGTCCTGAGCTGCTCCTGTGTTTGTTCTGCACTCAGTGAGAATGGATCACCAGCCTGGTGCTTCCTGATGCTCACTGTGCTCCTGGGTCCTCCAGTGCACTGGGATCTAGGGCTCCTGGAATGGGCTCCTGAGAGAAAATAGCTTGTAGCTCTGTGCCCTGCCTTTGAGCAGTGAATGTTAATACAGCTCAATACAGATGTGTCTCACAGTGATTTCTCTCAGCTAAAATGTGAGGTTGGAAGGAGCCATTCCATAGATGAGATATAACTCCATAGAGGGGACTGGTCTGACCAATGACCTGGTTTATGGCATGGGCTTTGGTGGCAGTAGCTCGTCTTGTTAGGACTGGCTGTTTGTGTCTTTTTTCTTTTCTCATGTCACAGTCCAGCCTCTTCTCTCCCTCTCCCCAAACTGTTGTCTCAATCCCCAGGCAACCATCGCAGAGTGCAGAGATATAATCTAAGCCCTGAGGTTCCAGTGCACTGCTACAAGCCACCACCTGCAAACCCAAACTTGCTCCAGCCCCAGAAGTGCCAGGTCTGAAGTACCTGCTGGCTTTGTCTTTAATAATAAACCTCTGAGAATATCCGAACTACAGTATCTAAATGCAGCCTAAATACAGCAATTTGTCTTGACACACCAACTCATTCGTGGTTTGCAGCAGGATTTTGAACTTGGCAAAGGCAGCTAAATCACTTTCTCCCTTATAAAATATATTTCCTAAATCACAGGCCTTTTTCTCTGGAAGATGTGACTGGAAGTGCCAACTCGAGGCAGAGCTGAGGGGAGTAAGCAGGTTGTTAACAGCTGGCAGGAGAGGTGCCTGCCTGTCTCCTTTGTTGTGAAGAGTTTGTTACATGGTGTTATATGAAGTTTCATTTTACAGCGTGTCACCTGTGGTGAGTTCATCCTGGATGGACACCAGATGCCCAAGGAGCTGCTCTGTCACTCCTCAGCTGGACAGAGGAGAGAAAAGAGAACAAAAGGTGGGCTGAGATACAGATATGTATTGCTGAGATCACTGAGCAATGACAGTCATGGACTTTCCTCAGGGCCACAACCTCCTTTGGGCATTTCCCACTCCATCATGGGTTCCTGCAGGGGCTGCAGGTGGATCTCTGCTCCCCCATGGACCTCCAAGGGTGCAGGGCATGGCTGCCTCACCATGGGCTGCACAGGGGAACCTCTGCTCTGGTGCCTGCAGCACCTCCTGCCATTCCTTCTTCACTACCAACTTGTTTCTCTTATGCATTCTCACTGCTCTTTTCAACAGCAATTGTGCATTTTCCCCTCTCTTAAATGCATTATTCCACAGGTGTTACCACTGTCACTGATGGGTTTGGCCTTGGCTAGCTGTGGGTTTGTCCTGGAGCCAGATGGCACTGGGGATATTTCTGGCAGCTTCTCAGAGAAGCCACCCCTGCAGCCCTCCACTACCAGAATCCGGCCATGAAAACCCAATCCATGACCAAATGGTTTGGATTTTTCCGTGAGAAAAGAGGTTAGCCCACCTCCCATAGGAATTGACTGGTGAGGTTTCTCATTACAATAAAAAAGAGGTCTCCTCTGAAAGATCCCTTCATCTGGATGTTTGAATAGATTGCAGGTGAATGAATGGAAAGAAAAGGCTGTTCACGCTACAGTGATACAGAAACTTTAGAGGTGGGTGGAGCACAAAACAGCAGTAACAAAAAGAGAACTTTTTAGTCACCTCTTATTTTGCAGATTGATTTCCTTATTCAAATACCTGCAAGGTGTGCATATAAAACACTTCTTTGCACTGACACCTTGAGGGATCTAAAACCTTTCTTTCACCAATTTAAATGTCTTTTCACAGAAATTTGAAAATTTACTAGAGAAAATGACTCAACCACAGCGTGTCTTACAGCATGTTTTCTGCTGCAGTGAACTCCAGACCATAGCATTCCTCTGTGTTACAAGTTTCAGCACAGCCCCTCAGATCTTGTTTGTTTGGGCTTTTTTATTGTTTGGTTACAGAGAAGCCACATGTTTCACATATGGTTGCAATCTGAAAGGAAAGATTTTAACATGACAACAAATTCCATGTTACTTAGCAATGGTAAATTTATAAATGAAATGGATGATTTTATAATTGAAAGGCTGTAAGCTCAGCCTGGCATATGAAAGCCAAACCATACTTTGTCATCCTCTCACAAATCTTCTCTCCATGTCCATGGTTTGTACAGGAGGATATAGTGGGTTCCACATGTAGTGAGAGAAACTGTGGTAGGTCACTGGGAAACACTTCTGAAGAAAAGGAGGCAAGCACTCAGAAAAACTGACGTCAGAGGGAATGTCCTTCACTGCAGGGATTTATAAAGAGTGTAGTCAAAAATCTGGCTGGGATAATGGAGTGGGTCACTGTGTCATACATCAGGGAAATTATCTAAATGATCTCTTGCATGGAGTCCCACCTGGCCTCTTTGTCTGCGATATAGGTTATTAAAAATGAAGACTCCTCAGCCACAGTAAATATCTCTCCATTACAAAAACCTATAATAAAACCACAACCACACCTGGGGTTACTCTGCGTCTTCACTCAGTATCATCAGATTCACTCTTCTCTCTTTGGTATTCAGTTTTTGTACCAAGTAACCACTTCTTTTCTTGCATTGGTAATGTGTTTTATGGTGCCTCTCCACCTCCTTCTATGTCATTTTCTTCCTCACAAATGTTTATTTCCCACTTGTACTCTGTTTTGTTAAACAACTTGTAGCATAAAGCAGCCTCTACTTTGTGTTTTACCCTGTTATATAATTCCTTCCTTACACTAAGAACAAAGCGTTTCCAACAGAGTGGGTAAAACCAAAAAAGTGGAACAATAAAAGTTTTATGTGAACATGTCCAGTAACATAACACCTGTCTAGTCATGCACATCAAACCCCACCTGGAACTGCATCCTAGGGGACTGACAGGTATATTTTAGGGCACAGGAATGATACTGAGGGGTAGATATGTCCTCTTCGACCACCAGCCTCCAGAATCCAACGCAAATGTGCTTCGGGTTGAAAGGAGCGCTGTCCTTCAGTTCCATCACTGCCCTCCAACGAGGCTACATAGCCCTGCTTGGGCTGTTCTGGCTGTAGTCTCTGGCCTGGAGCCTGTGTTCCTCTCTCCACGCTCCTTAAATTTTGTTTTTTCTTCCTTTGATAATTTTTCCCACAGAGCAGAAGATTTCTCACAGGAGTTTCAATTTCGTGTACTTTAGTCAAAGTCAAAACACAATGCATGAGAATTTCAGGGTCACCACTAAAGGTTTTGTACCCAACTCCTATGGGAAGCCAGAAGGAATAGGAATATTGCTGCACTTCATTCTAGATGTATGACCTTTGAAAATTTTTTCTTCTCTCTTGGTCCTTGTAGCTCAACTCACCAAGTACATAGTGAAGTTCAAAGGAAGAAATTTTTCTTGGAACCTGAAGACCATCAGGACTGCCCTGCAGTAAAATTGGCAGGATATGTTCCAAACTCTTCAAATATTCAGCCATAATGTTTGACCTGCTGACCCTCTGAGCAATGGATTTGACAGTCTATGATAACCTATTCAAAAAGAGAGATTTTCACACCTTTTAAACTTGCCATTTTTTGATTTAATTGACTGACCCTGTTCTGATATGAGGGGATACATTACACACCTGTCTCCCAGCAGAATCTGCATATCTTGCTGACAGCCCAGTCACAGGTAGTCAGACTCAGCCAGGAATATGAAAATACTGGTGGTGTTCCTTCACGCTGAACCTGGAAATTGCTTTTCTTCAGATTTGAAACATATAAAACAAATTATTTTTAAAATTAATTTTCTCTTCTACTAAAACATGCGTGAGATAGTTTGTCATCATCAGTGATAGTGCAATCGGACACCAAAAATAGGAAGTATTGTATAAAAAGATTTTGTACAGACAGCAAATTCTTGATATTTTTTATGTCCTGTGCAGAAATTTATCTTCCTTATGAAGTGTTGGTCATGAGTCAGGATTTCCCAGTGCACTGGTCTAAAATTTTCTAATAGAGGGAAAATAATTTCTCAAACAATGCATTGCCTGCTCCTCTGAAATATGATCCTAATATACAGCAAAAAATCAAGAACCTGGTTATAAAGTGTGGAATTCATACACAAGGGAAAAAAAGGAAAAATTTTAAAAAGTTTATGTGGTATTGTGGTGTCACATTTACTTGAGAATTTTGGGTGGCATTTCTAAGTCACATTAGCCACTTTCAGTGATACAGAAGTATATGCTCAGATAATTCCTTGGCACCCTCTGTGTTGTGCAAAATATTTGGCTGCTGACAATAAATCCACTCCAAGAAATGATGTCAGGAAATAAGTAATGTCTAATAAGAAGCAAGGCATTTTCGAGCAGGGTTTTTTATAACTCTACTGCCAGGAATGGGCACTTTTGGTTCCTCCCCTCTGCCTTACATCGAAGGATTTATATTATTTATTTTCTTAAACTAAAAGTTCAAGACCATTAAGGAACTGCAGTTCATCTTTAAGATGAATTGCGAACCAGTTGTGCAGTATTTCACATTAATGATCCAGTGCCTACTGAACAGCATGCAGAGAAGCAGGATACCAGTTCTCTCTCTGCTAAACACAGCAAAATAGTGCAATCTGGAAACCAATTAACATTGATAGAAAAGTGCAATGATTCCAGTTGTCTAAACTAAAAGTTATGAATAACTTAGTCAAGCAATTTAAACCTTTCCAGACTGCCACAGAGTTCTACACAAATCACAACTTGAAGGCTTTACCAGTCAGAGTTCAAAGTTACAGGTCTGCTGTAAACAGCATTCCAATGAAATAGTGAGCATTTAAAACTCCTGTTATTTGAATTTTACAGGAGACTACATCTATCACTAGGTAGTTCCATTTTCCAGGAAAATATATATGCTATGCTAGGAATTATTTCAGCCTTCATGAATTTCTTATTTGAATTATTTGTGTGCACCCAGTATGGGTTGCAGAATCTTGTGTAACAGATGGAATCTGGGTTTTAAATGATCAGTGGACAACAAATAGCTTCTGGGCTAATTAACGAGAGCTAAGGAAAGGTTTGTTTCTTACCCTGTATCTAGTAGAACAGGGGATGAAATAGATTGAAGAGCATATGCTCATTCCAGGCACAGAATTTTGGTTGTTAAAAATGATGGTGGAACAGGGACACAAACAAGGCCTTTGCAGTGTGATCATGTTGATGCTATGATCAGACTTATGTTTTTATCATATTTTTTTCCAATTAAAAATAGCCTACACAAAATTCAAAGTTAGAGAAGCCTCTTACCCTTTAAAAAAAAATGTGGACAAGGGAAACCACACTGGTTTTCTATACTTTTCTTTCTGAGTTGAACTATTATTTTGAACGGGAAATGCATCTGTAAAGCATCAAGAAATCCTTTGTTGTGTGTTTGTGGTCAGAAGGTCATGTAACAATGCTGAGTCTACAGGTTGTTCAAGGATGAATACAAGGAGGTAACTGCTGTGGATGTGTCTGTCGGTGGGGTGATGTAAGCAGGGGAAAACAGGTTTCCTGTTAGGTGCCCCATATCCCAGTGTTTCTATTTCTTGAAGTTCAGTGTGAGCTGAGCTGCTGCTGTTCTGCCAAGAATAACAGCCTGACTCTCAGACAATGACTTCTTTTAAGTGTAGTGAGAGACAAAGGAGTTGTTCTTGGCTTTGCGACACAATTGCTTATTAGTGCCTGTAGCATATGGCAGGCCAGGCAGATAACCAGACATTTGACTTCTCTATTATTAGCAAAAGCTTCTTCCTGCTTCAAATCTTTTCTGGCCCTCAAATGGCAATTTTCTCTCAGAATACAGTGAGAAAATCCCTGACTCTTTCAGATGTACATCTTTTTTTAAGCAGGAGTGTTAACTGGGACTCAGAAAGTAATTAGCCATCACTCACAAGGAAGAGTTGCTTATGAAATTTTCGATATGTGGTTGTTTCCATTCTTTAACCAGATCATGTCATTGATAAACACAAGGCTGAACTGCAGCAAAAGAGATGTTTTGGAAGAGATGAAGGGCAATGCACAGATAATAGCACCAAAACCATTCAGAGCAGTTCACACACATTTCAAGTGAAGAGTAGTTCACCAAGTGTCTCAGCACTTTGCCAGACCAGGAACATGTTGTGATTAGACTTTCCTGATGACCTCTATGGCCACCTAAGACCCTTCATTCATATTCAATAAGAATAACTCTGTTCTGTGTGAGGCTTCATTGAGGCCCTACCCACAGCAGGATGCTCTACAGCCAAAATTTGTCCAATGTACACAACAGCCATTTAGCAGCTGAAGGTGTCGCTCCCTCTAAAGTGTTTTAAAGGTAAGAACTTAACATATCTTTAAATAATATAAGAAAATGCTTCCTTTAGAGAAGATTGTAGAGGAAAATAAACCAGTTCGTGGTCACTGGATTGTTGGAAAAGCATAACTGAAACAAATAATTATTTCTCTAGAAGTTATGTAAGTCCTCTAGTGCCTGCACTGATTGCTGCTCTCATCATACTGATTTAGCTGTAAGAGGTTTGCTATTAAATCTCACAATCATTTCATGTGATTCTGCTGAGGTGCTAGGAAGCCCAAGGACTGGTCAAAAGCAGACATTGCAGCATCGTGAAGCCAACTGAAGTGCCCTCAGTGCCTTATCTGAACCAGAGAGATCTACCCCTTCAAAACCTTGCAAAGGAGGTATTTACAGTACTCACAGCACTGCAGGAGTCCCAAAAGAGCAGTGCTACATGGGCTTTTGGTATTTATTGGAGATATTTATTCTGCAGGAAACTTAACTTTTAGACCCTCTCCTCTCCTCTCCTC
>VZRM01005134.1:0-49259 GCA_013397955.1 Grantiella picta | reverse complement strand
TCTCCTCTCCTCTTTCTTTTTCTTGCTTTCTTCTTCCTTCTGACATGGACTTGCACAGCCTCCCTGCCCCTTCCTGTGGGACACACGAAGGGCAGACATGAGAGCAGGGAGCATCTGAGTCTCTGCCAAAGCAGGAACACAAGTCCTCTTCAGATCCCAGCCACGATCACCCGCACAGCACCGGGGGAGCCATCACTCTCCACAAAGTGAGCCGACTGCAAACTGCTCCTGACAGCTCAATTTCTCCAGAGGATGTCTTTATTGGACAGGCTCTGCATATCTCCCACTGACTTTTATGAAGGGCGTCACACTTCTGTTCTTTTTGTCTTGTAGCGTGAAGCTCGGAAAGTATAATGGAGGGACAAAACATTCATATAAAGAAAAAGTGAAGAATCTTTTGTAGATAATTAGTTTTTTGCTGTTGAAAACAAAGTTTAAAAAATGAAAGTACAAATACAAGCCCCACAACAAAAAGGCTTGAAGAAACAGAGCAGTAAACTGATGTAATCCCCATTTACACATCAGTAGTTTTTCTTGACATCTGATGACGCACTGGGGATGACACTCCAAAAGCAGATAGTGAAAAAGGTAATATGGGAAAAGGGATGCAGGTTTCAGGAATCAGAATGAAGATGTGTAGCGTTTATATAAAATACTAAAGAGTCTGAAAAGGATTTCCCTCCTGCCACAGGGAAATAAAGATGCCACCAAGGGAGTGTACCACATTAAAACTCGATACGGACAAGTAGCTGATTTCCTCATATCCTTCAATTAACTATTTAAGAAATTACCGTAATTATATCCCTCTTTCTCATCTTTTTGCCTGCTTCACCTCTGGGGCTCATGTATTATCCTCTTCATTGTGTTTTACTTATTTTATCGGCTCTTGTTTATCTTGTGGAGCCCCAAAAAGGGTGTTTTACATGGGAAAGATGTTAACTCTGAGCAAAACGTGAAAATGATCCCTTGCTGTGGAAGGGAAGATTTTTCTCTGCAGTCAGAGGTTCAGTTATGTACCTTCCATGAAACTACAGGTGCAAGAAGAGAACAACACAAGCAGTGGAGCTCAGATTTGTAATCCTGCTCCTTACCCAGGCCAACAGTGTACTTCAAAAGAAGGGGCTGCATTTCAAAAAATCCTCTTTTTAGATCATGAGTAAGTTCTCTTTACTTTGCCATTTCACAAATGATTACTCTGGGCAAAAAAGTTGAAAAAAATGTGAAAGTCCAAGAAAATGCTGGTGATCAAATTGAGACAAGTGGGTAGGACTCAAGTTTAAGTTCAACTTGACTTCCTGCAGCAGAACCAAGAGAGGAAATTGAGGACAAATGTAAAATGAAGAGAAGCTTTCTTCATGCCATGAACAAATGAGTAAAACCAGAACAATTATTACATTTACATCTTCTGTTGAGGAACTGTGCTGGGTGGTGTTAACCAGCACGAGGACCTGCCAAGTTCAAGTATGTGGGGAGTTATAACATCTGAGGATTTTTAGATGCTTTGGTGGAAGACGGGCTGGAAGGGATTGAGGATAAGACAAGTAGGAGCAAAAAACTGGTTGTGACGCAAGTCATTACATGCTTAGTATTGACTTCTCTGTCAGATTAAATCTGTTACACAGCAGGGGCAGCAAAAGTCCTGTCATATCGCATTTTTCTAACTGAACAAAAACCTTGCCCGTTAGATAATATTGGCTGTTATGGTTTCAGGTTCATCTGAAGAATTGTAGGAGAATTTGTGGATTTGAAGCTGCTCTTTATGACCTTCACTTGATCTTGGATGTGAAGTAAATTTACTCATTAATCTGGACTCCACAACCTCTGTGTAGGTTTGGAATTTGCAAAACAGGTCACCCAAGAACCTGTGTAGTTTCCTTCCTAGAGCAAACACCTCCCTTCCTAAAGGAGTGTCAATCCATAAAATTTCAGTAAAAATATCAGTAAATTCTATAGGTACTCCATGCTGTAAGCACCATTTGTTTTCTGGCCTTTGAAACACAGTTGATTGAATCATCCTTCAAATCTCTTACCTAAATCTGCTGCAGTTCCTTGGAGACAGTCCATGAATTTTAGTGGGCGTTGGATTAGTTCCTGAGGGACTCATTTCCTACGCAGTAAAAGAAGGGATGTTGATTTGCTTGGGAAGGAGGCTGTCCAGGTGGATCAGTGTCATTTTGTTCCACGACCAGAGATCTGTGTATGGCATCAATCCATGGTGGTGTAGGGCTGCAGGAGGCAAGAAGACAGGACTACCATCCCCCCTGCTTTGCCATCTGTAATTAGAGATAAGGCTTTCCAGCCTGATTTTCATGATATCTTGGGCCAAACCCTGCAGTTGCCACCCAGTTAGCATTCAGACAGACCTCTCCCTAAAATCAGAGGAAACTCTAGATAAGAAAATGGAAAGTCAGGGTGAAGAGCTAATTGCCTTTTAACCACAGTTTCATATTGAAATCGACTCCACACTATGCCTGTGTGACAGATGGCTTTTGGAACTTGTTTCAGCACACAGCAGGAAGGACAGCTGGAAGTTTGCAGGACACATTCCCATTTTCCTTGTGTGGGGGACAGATGTGTTTGCAATGCAGCTGTGGCTGAATCCTGTACCAAAGGCAGGCCTGGGTTCAGGCTGCAGGGTTTGACCTCTCAGTCCCCTCTCAGCTGGCCAAGGGTTTTGTGAATGCATCACCTGTGAGAGCAGATGGCAAATGTTACTACATCAATCTGTCTTATATTTCATTATCCCCTTAACTTTTTAATTTGACTGCTCTAATAAAATAATAAAATTTTATGAGGCTTGTTTTTTTCTGCTGGGTAGGCAAACATCACAGATATCAAATTGGAATACAAAGGCAAATACTTGGGATCATCAAGACACCCTGTATCCATAGTGATTCATTTATAATGCATTAAAGTTATAGTGCTATAGGCTAGTTTAACTGTTCAAACACATTATGAGGAGTGCTCCAGATAACTCCATCTTGGGAATGACAGATAATTCAGAAAGTGATGTGCTCAAGGAGCACAAAAAGCAAAATGTGTTGCCTTGAATGGTTTTAATAGGTGATCTGAGATTTCGGCATCCTGGAGGCAACATTAATTTAGTCTTCCAAGTATTTTGTCATATTTAGTGCTCAAATTTCTTGAAAAAATATGAAAAATAATTTGAGGAGGCATGTCTTGCTAAAGCCAGTGTTTTTTTGTTTTCCAACATACAAACTTAATAGAGACAAGGAACAAATCTTTGCCTTTTGTTCTATGAAATAGGAAAATCCTTTTGCAGTAATTTTTGCTCCCTTCTTTTGGTGGCAGTGTTTATTAATAGGCTTGGAGCCCTGATAGACCCAGGCAAAGCTTAACAATGTCTGACAAGCCGTTCACAGTAAAACTGGTTAATGTCACCTTCACTTAGCTTAGATGATTTAACTTCTCTTGCCCCTTAGCCCATTATGTCAAAGAGGTAACAATAAATACTTGGGAAATAAAAATTAGCTTTACTTCTGTGTTCAAATGGAAGCAATACAATAAACAAAACCAGTTCATTTTCTATACACCATTTCAAGCAGGAAATTTTCTTTTTCCAGCAAAACTCCATATTGGACAGACAATCTAATCCCACTGCATTTACTCAGGAAAAATGCCCACAGGGCTGGAGATCCCTAATGCACAGGAAAAGTCACGTACAATTCTCTCTCCTGAATGACACTGGAAAGCCTTTGCAGGGTCATTGAATCTATTTTTGTCACATAGGTTTCTCTTCTCACTATATAAGGAAATTGTAATTAAAGACAGCCAAAAATGTCCCAAATTATTAGTCTTAACTGTGTTGCCTTCAAAGGTGTGAGTGGGGAAAACAGAAAAAACAGTGAATGAACAATAGACATTATGAATTTTAGCTTCTGATTTTTCTGCCTGTCCTTGTGGGGAGAACTTCCAAAAGAAATTGCCCTATTAAAAATTAGATCATATTTTATGCCAATATGTATTGTAAGAAACATATTCCTGAGTTTTAATGGATAATTTAAATATTAATAAATGGCAAAAGTAACTAATTACTATAATAATTAATAAATTCTATAATAATATATAATATATTATAATAATATAATTATATTATTATAATAATATATTATATAGAATTTAATATAAATACTATAACAATAAATTCAGGTATATCCAAAAGAATGCATCCTAAGACTACCATGGATTTAAAACCTGTATTGAATACTATTTTTCTCTGATTGCCAGAATTACATTATTTCTCTGTCCAGGGAAAGATCATGCTAAATAAACAGGCTGTGGTTTTCAACCAGAGACACCATTATCTTCAATCAAATTGTATTTTACCTGATTACAGGACAGAAAACATGAAGAAAATTCTGATCCAGTCTTACGTTGCCTTTCCATCAATGCAGAAACAGTGCTGTGTCCTAAGTGTGAAGTTTATTTCCCCCAGATTTTGATGTGTGGTTATTTTCCCACGAATCCTGTAGGAGTTGAGCTGAGCAGAGAACAGAGGATGTGATGATGAGATAAAATTCCTGAGGAAGTAAAGGGTTTTTTTCCACTTAGGGGCTTTTATACATCCTTTTCTGCACTATTGTGGGAAGAGAGAACTAAAGTTGTAGGTTCTGCCACATTTGTGGTCTGTTTGTAGAACTTTTCCAGCTCATCTTATTAACTGTTTTAAGTGAATTAAGAGCACACTCACATTAGAGCTGGAATCCAGTTTTTACATTTGTGGAAGGAATTTCTCAGAATGTTGTTTTTTTTTTAAGCAAAGCCACTTCTCTGAGATATTTTTTCAGTATTCTCAGGGGCTTATATAAGGTAAAACTCTTTCAAATAAGTCAAATATATCTTTCTCTGCTTCCCCCCCAAACTATTTTTAAGCTTGATTTTGAACAATTTTATGTAAGTAGCCTTGGAAGATGATATGAATTTTTGTCAGAGGTTTTCTTTTCAGAAGTTGTGTCTGTAACCAAGAAAAGTTTCCTAATTAATATCTGTGTTTACTCCCAAAGCAGTTACATGAGTAACTCTTTATAGCATTTTCTGACTGTGCTATATGTACATAAATTGTTGAATATGCAGTTTAATAACAGGAAATAAAGATCTTTAGCATTTTCAAGGGCACAGCTCAGAAAAGGAGGTCCACGTTCTTAAAGATGACTAAATTTCCCACCCTATGAAGACTCATAACAGGATGGGATTAAGCAATCTGAAAGAACCCTTCCTCATGACTCTCTAGATACAAAGGTTTAAACTCTTTTAAAATAATTATTTTAACAAGTCTCTTAGTTGTTTATACTGATTCAAGAAATGACCTTGCCTTGGGATCTCAGCTTCCACTTGGCTGCTTCCAGCACTCAAACTCATTTTTCCTGACCCAGCTGCCCATTGCACTGCAGCTGCACTCCAGGTAATAAGAGAAGGGGGATGGAGAAGTTTGATGATGTGCTTTCATGGCTAGTGGGAATAGTCATTATCTAGAAGCCCCTCTGTAGCATTCTGATTGAAGTGGCCATAAATATTTTGCTTTTTGTTTGGTAGCAAATTTCCAAAATAAAAAATAAGTTCATATCTATGATATAATTTCTATGACTCTTCTGTTTGCCCAGTGACATTTCTCTTATTCTTTGATAAAACCAAGCAGCAATGACTCGGTTTGTCTGCATCCTGACCAAATATGTGCGAATTTATGAGACGACATTTGCAGTCTATTTGCATCCTTGAAACTAACAGTTTTTATTATAGATTGTGTATAAACCATGAAACATTAAAATGCTTACGTGGATTTTTCAAATAATGTAATGAAGAAATAGAAAAGTTAGAGCACAGTTGGATTCTATAAAAACTGCTTTTTAGAGTCTTTCCTCAATGCACTTCTCTGTAATAAATATTATTTTATGACCCTTCTAGGGTCATATAATAAATATAATAAATAAGATTTCTGTAATGAATATTATATTATGACCCTTCTAGGCATTTGGATTGTTCCTGTGAGATAGTTAGCTGAAAATTTCTGGAATATCTCAACAGCTAATGAAACAAACAACCAAGCATTATAAGCATGAAAGTTACTCAGCTTTCAAACATTGTAATTTTACTTTTTTCTTTTTTTTACACTGCATAAAAGTTTCAGGAAGACTGCAATGACCTGACAAAGAAGACCAAACTAAATTAGGATAAGATGCTTTTCGTGATGTTATTGAGTTCAGTCCCTGGGAGAAGAATCATTCAGAAGAAACTTTTTTATTGAAATTGTTTCATTGCAGATGTGAAGCAGCAAAAGGCTCCAGGGGGTTTGCATCTTTATGTTGTTCTCAATGATATGAACAGGAAGAGAGTGAAATTATCATGCAGTTTATGGGATACAGAGGTTGACTGGGGAGCTAAACCAGGTATGAGAGTCATATTTCCAAAAATGCTGCTTGCCTGTGAATAAAGAATGGCATCTTGTCCAGGGCAGTCAGTCCAGTGCTTTCCACAAACAATGTGTGTGATTGCTTTGCCATATCTAATGGAATTTGGGCTTCACCAAATGCTTTTGTATTTTTTATAGCACATTTTTAAATACAATTCAGCTGGTTGGTTCTGCCTTTCTTTCCTGCCTCACCTCTTCTAGAGGTGTAATCACACGAGAATTAGAGCTGCCCTAAAGGCTGGTGCAGTTGGTTACCAGATCACCACAGTCATTCTGAGTGTCTACTTATGGACTTGACTTACACTGGAAGAGCTGGATGAGCCTTTTGCCAGTCAACAGAGCAAATGATTTAGCAGAGATAGGTTGATTTCTGCTATTCATTGTAGCTGTTTCTCTCATGCTATATGGGGTGATTCCACACCACAAAGAAAAAGGGGGAAACAGGACGCTGTGGTCTAGTAATTGCTTGATGCATCCAGTAAACAGAAGCTAAATCTTACTCAGCATGGTTTTAGGGAGGAAAAAATGCAGCACACCCAAATAAGAGACTTCAACCCTGATTTGAGGCAGGGTAACCAAGTCTGAGAAGAGGAAAAAATATTTTAGAGTCGCTTGGAGGTGTGAATCCAGACATTTTTTCAAGAGCTGCTGCTTTTCCATGATGATCTAATATTTGAGAGCAAGTCCATCTGTTCTGATTTCTATGAGGTGAAGGTTCAGTCCCATAGCTGGATGTTAGAAGAATGCAGGGTTTATATTGTTACTGCAAATGAATGGTTTGGTCATTATGGTGATGACTCAGTTTGCAATGTGGAAAAACCCCTGAGCATCACTGCAGAACCTCTAACGTTCTCAGGCCTATTTTGCAAAGGGGAAAGTTGCATCAATGGGGAAACACTGGACTGTGGTACAGCAAGAATTCATAATGTGTGGCTGAATTTATGACTGCTGAAGTTTTTTAAAGGATCTCGCTTGGTGCCAGGCCAGATTTATCCCAATATTACTCCATTGACTTAAACCCACACAAACACATTTGACTGACTGTTAATGAAGCTATTTTTTTTTCTAGAATATTTCATTCTGCAGCTATACTCTGAGGCCCAGGAGGAATCTGCCTGGTGCTGGGAACAGTACAGGACATGTTGGGTTTAGCTGGGATGAGTGTGTTGGCTGCCGACTGAGTGTTCTCATGTCTCCTTGTTCTTGCATTCAGCTTCGTCCCTTGCAGATGTGACTTTAGAGGGAGATTTTATATGCATTCACAAGAAATCTGTAACTGGAGTCTCAAAAACTTTTGAAAGCTAAAATCTTTCTAGCATAGATTTTATAAAAAGCCCAAATGAAAATAATGGAAAAACTGTCTCTGGCATAATGCTGTTTTCTGACAAGATGTGTTTTCTTGGGAAAATGGTGAATCATCGCTAATGTTTTCTAATGTTTTCTAATATTGACCTCACTGGTGCTGCAGCACATCCAGCCACCTTTCTCCTCTGAGAGTAAGGAACCCACTATTTCATTTATTGCAGTGATTAGTGTTATGTCTTGGTATTTTCCAAAGCCCGATGTCTAAAACTTTCTAATTCTCTTAATTTCAGAGTTCAGCATAAAAGCATGAAAAGCCAAGGGCTACAGAACCAAAAGAAAACTGATAAAAAGAGGAGAAAAAAAAGACAAAAAAGAAATGTTGCTCAAGTGTAGTTTAACTTTACCAGAGAAACCATAGGGACTAAATGGCTTTTAGATATCATCCAGACAGATTTCTAGTCCCCAGAGTTCACAAGTAGAGAGAGAATGAGAACACACATGGGTGTGTTCTCCTTGGTCCCTTTCCCAAACGGAGTCACAGGCTTGCCCTAACTTTGGGCACTACTTGAGAGGGCTCAATCTCCCCTAAAGTGTGGAGGAGAGTTTCCCCCCAGCTGACTGAGCTGCTTCCATCCACAATGCCCATTTTTTGAGAAACCACGTGAAGGACAGAGGGACTGCAGTGTCATTACTCGTTATTCTGAAGCAAATTTTGATAGAAGGCAATAAAACAATAATGATGATGGATGTTGATGATAACGAAGACAACACTTACAAATTAGCACATCTCCCTGGAATTTCCTATGCCCTTGAGCACCTAAAGCTGAGGAGCTCCTTTCTATCATGAGGGAGGTTGAGAAACTCATGTTGAGAAACTCACGTGTGGCTAACCAAGAAACTTAATTAATTCACCATCTCTGTTGTACAAGAAGCCCAGAAGAAATCAGTGAGTGGTGCAGAAGCTGAAAAGCCAACAGCTGAGCTCAGAAAATTAGGATCTGATTAAATTACAGCACATAAAACCCCAAACTCCTGTTAATTTCCAAACCAGTGCATTAAGTTTTCCAATCCTCCCTCAAATCCAGTTATTCCATTCAATTCTGTTCACCATATAGAAAATGGTGAAGACATGGACATTTTTACATATAAAACATCTTCTGATTTCTGATTAGGGCATCATCAACTATTCAGAGAATCCCAGTTCATCCTAGTTTCTGAAAATTACTTTGAAAAGAACAAAAAAATTATCCCAGAATTTTCATCATAATCCAAGTTTAGGAGTACTTTTATTTTTGTGTGTGTGATATGAGTACAGCTTTATCTATCAGGCTGAATACAGAGGTAGAGCTCTTGTGCAAAGAACATCTCCCAGCATGGCACCCTTGCCAAACTTCGGGGCAGGAGTATAAAATTATACTCAATTCTACCTCTCATTTTTATTCAAATGATGAATAGGAAATCAGTACGATATACTGTGCTTCAGGGTGTCTTCATCATAGCACTATTTGTATCCAGAAGTATAGATAAACTAAACCTCAATTAACCAAATCTGGTTATAATCCCTCCTTGTGGGCACTCAGCATATTTGAAGAGAGGTAGCACTGTAACTTGTTAATTTAGCTAAAAAGAGCAATAAAACTGTCCGCACACGAAGACAAAGCAGAGCTAGTGATCTCTGCCTGCTGGATTCCTGAAAACTTCTGGACTACCATAAGCCTTTATTGCATCAGCTCCACTCATTTCATATTCCAGGGCTGATCTTTAGACCCAGATACTCCATTTACCTGCACAGTTCACAACTGAACACCCAATTTTGCTCTCATTGAAATGGTTTTACCTATTTCCTGTGTTTTGCTCACTTTTGTGCAAGTGGGTGGAAAAGGTTTCAAAGTAAGAAATATTTCAAATAAGTACTGCCAGCATCTGGGCCTGAGCTCACCTCTATGTATATAGCACTCTCAATCCACTAAGAAAAGATCTGTTTCCATGATTTATATTTTCTTTATGGAGCACAGTCTGTTCAAAACAGACCTGTATATATAAGTATGCCTTGAGGATGCACAGTTGCCTTTACTACTGTGAAACAGGATAGAAATAGAATTCTTCATGATACACAGTGGTTGCTTTATTCCCAGCATCTCTAAAGTCCCATTTTGACCTTTGATAATGTCCTTGCTTCACCCATCACTTTAGACTATCCCTTCTATTAGTGTAGCAGTAGCATTATAGCTCATGAACTCAAAACACTGTAAAGTATAAGGAAAATTGTCCCCCAGCCCCAGCACAGCTTTCCTAAAGGAAAGCCACTGTGCTCTTAGTCTGTCATTTGGTCTCTTGCAATCAAGGCTTTCTACATTTAAGTTGTTTTAGAAGCAATAAAAGGCAGCGCTGTGTGTGTCAGCACTTGTTAGAATGTTGGTTAGTTTATGGCTAAAATATATGATGCTGGATTTAGAAAGAGCCCAAATCCTTAGTTACACGGGATAAATGAAGAATCATTCATGCAACAGGATGAGTGAAGAATCTGGTCAAGTAAATTACCTTGTCATGACTACTGTTCACTCTAATTTTATTGTGATTTCCACCTCTCTTGCATGTACATACTTAAACTCTTGAAATGTTTTCTGCTTCAAGAAAAAAGGCTTACCAAATTTCCACTTAGAAATCAAACACCTGATAAAATATTGCATTTCAAGTACCCAATTGTTGTCTCAAATAATTTTTTTGCTGTGAATAATAAAGCCCCAAGGAAATTTAACTCTAGCATTATCTTTGTCAATTTGAAGTTAATTTGCCTGCCAGGTCTATGACAGATGCTGTTATATTTCACTGGATGCTGAGGTTATATGAGTGATTTCTGGATTAAAAAACATCCCAAACAACTATTTTAAGCACCAGTTGGGTTTTTTTCTCAAACTGTGTTTTATAGGGGGAAGAAATCATAGGTTTTGATCATTTCAAGAGTATACTTTTAAATATAGCTGTCAGTGTAACGTGGGTAGGCTTGCATTTTAGAGTTATGCTGCAGTAATTGTTCTTGGATCTTTCTCTGCTGTCGTTTTGAGTGTTGAAGTTGTTTATGAAATGATGTTAACACTGTGGAAAGAGAGACAAGTTCCCAGTCTGACCCTAGTCCAACATAAATCAAGAGCAACTCTTGCTAGAGCTCATTATGAGATTGGTGAAACAGCAGATTCCAGCCCAGCCTGACTGCTCTTAAACAGTGTTTGTGTCAAGTATGGAAGCACTTTTGATGGCTTCAGATAACCATTCAACTGAGCAGTGAGATTCATGGCTCTGTCAAGTGTCATGCCATCTTTCCCCAGATTTTCAAATTGTTTAAATGAAGACTAGTGTGGCATTTTAATGGGAATTGGCTCATGAATAAGAAAAGAAAGATATTTTCTGTGAGGAAATTTAGGTGAAAGTTAAGGACAAATTTTTGTGTGAGTCAGCCCACACCAGTTATAAATGAGCATGAGAGTTGTCTGTGGGTGAATAAGAATTTATTCAACAGCTTGCATGGTTTGGAGTTTACATACAGTTGCAACTGCCTGTCCATGGGATATTGTGTCAAGAGTGAGAAATAAAATCTTTTCTAGTCCAGACTTGCAACCTTTTAAAGTTCTCTGAAGGAACACAATGTCTTCAAAAGCTGTCAGAAGACAAGATATTTGGCTAACAACAGGGGGGACTGCGCTGAAGTCTGGTCTGCTAGATTCAGCATAGGAAAAGGAATTTCTCCTGTCTGATAGTAATTTTCTAGAACAACATTGTAAGCATAATTTCTATTTTCTGACTCATTTCTAATATGACCACAAGTCTTGTCCTGGACTAGATAATTTTTTTTTTAAAAAAATCTGTTTAAATTAGTCCAGGTCCCTAAAGGTGTTTTTCTGCCATGAAGACATTTTGTCTGAAAGTTGCTGAGCAGCTGCATTTTGGGATACCAAGTCAGAACCAGCATCTTCCAAAGGAGATGAGATATTTGTATCTAGATGATAGGACAGACAGCAGGTGACACGTGGTGGGGTTTGTGTCACTCTGCCCATGGCACAAAGTGCTCCTCTCACTGCTGTCCAGCTCTGTAGATGTTTTCCTTCAAAGCACACAGAGAGAAAAGGGAGAAGAGAACCCATGCATGGAAATGAGCTGCTGTTCTTAGGAGGCTGTAGAACCACTTGATGTGAAAACAGACCCTTCAGCCAGATACTCAGGTGAAGAAAACCAAATGGAGATGATGCCAGACACCCCAAGTCCTGCAAAGGTGGACACAGTTTATTATTCACAGGTGAATAAACTTTAGTTTTCTTATCACTGGGCTTTTGTGCCCACATTTCCCTCAGGAACCTTTCCATAGAGGCTCAGACAAATAGCAATTTAATATACTCCATGACCAGTGCTGGGATTACATCTCTTATTCTCCTGTTTTCCCAGACTCCAACTGTGCTTCCTCAGTTGCCTAAAAGGGCAAATATTCCTCTTCTTCTGTGTCTTCTGCTGGGACAGGTTTGGATTCCTCTGACAGTCCAATTTTAAATCAGATCAATGGTCTGTTTCCATCTGTGGGCAGCATGAGAAGTTTCCATTAGCTCTCCATATTCCTCCATATTCCTTTATCAGGGTAATTCTGCTTGGTCCTGGACAGCAGACAAATATGTCATTCGGTCAGAGGCAGTTAAATTTACCAGACAGCTTTTCACTGCAGAAGATACACACTCGACTAAATTTACAGAAACTGAAGTTAAACAAGCTCCCCATTCATGCAAAAACTTGAAGTTTTACCAGTTTTAAATTTCACATTGCAGAAGTATCTCAAATTCATGGAAGGATTAGATTCTAATCCCTTCAAATATTTCTATGAATACATTGTGTGTTACATCCATGGATGCTTCAATTTCAGGCTGAATAAAAATGTCAGCAGAAAGTGTCTGTTTTTCTCAAAAACATTCCATTTTCAGTAGGAAACTAATAGTTTATGACAAGAGTTTCTTTTTTGAATTTGAATAAAGAAAAAACTTAGAGTGTTGAAGAAAATCCTCCAGGGGAGAATGCTTTTTTTTTTTTTTTAGCAGATCATAGCAGTTCATATTCTCTAAATCTCAGTCAACTGGACTAGTCAGTGATATTTTCTTGGAAGGCAGTAGAGACAGATTGTCTTCTCTACAGCTTGTCCTGTTTAGAGACAGCTGAAGGATAATGGTGAGACACACCACGGAAGAACCTTTTTTCCACACATGGCAGAGGGAAGCTGGGTGGCTTATAAATTAGACCCCAAATTTTTAGATGCCTTAAAATAAGTGAAGAAAATTCCACTCTTAAATGTGTTACTTTTTAAAGACAGTATTGGATTTACTATGTTTTACAATTCTTTCTATGCCTTAATTCTATTTATTTTCCAAGGGAAACTAAACCAGAGCAGATTATTGTTGGATGCTGATGACAATGGAACAGTGTTCCTGTCCTTCCATCTTTCATCTGCCTCCAAAGGCAACAACAGTAAAATTTCTGTTGCAGTCATAACAGAAGCTAAACAGGCATAAGCTCAATACGGCTGCATAAAAAAGATGACTTGCAGCATTATAGTGAGCAGACATCAATATATGTGGGTTGGTTTTTTGGTTTTTTTTCCATTATGGAAGGTATCGCTGATTTGCAGATTTTCTGGTAAACTCACACAGTGCAATGTCCTTTATGCTTTTTGTTACTGTTAATGGAGAAGCTGGGAAATGCTTTACCCACCAGTGAATAGTCCTTTCAAGCACATTTCTGTCTTTACAATAATATAACAATCTTTGCCTTTTACACAGAATTATCCCTTCAGAAGTATTGTAGCCTTCAGTTCTCATCCAAATCTTGCTGCTTAGTCCAGGCTTATTTTCCAGGCTGGGACCAAACCAGCAGAGACCTCAACTTAAGCTGCTACCCAAGCCAAGCTGTGCCCATAAGAACAGCTCAGAGACCTGGAGAGGCTGGAGAGGGGAAAGGGCAGTCAGATGGTGTAAAAGCTATAGAAATACCCACTTAAAGCAATAGAATATTTTGTATTGGAAAATACCCACAAGGGTCATCCAGGTCCGATTCCTGGATGCTCTGCACAGCGTCACCCCAAGGATCCCACCCTGTGCCTAAGAGTGTTTTCCAAAGGCATCTATAACTCTGTCAGAATTGGTGCTGTGAACACTTCCCTGGGGAGCTGTCCCAGTGCCCAGCCACCTTCTGGGTGAAGAACCTTTTCCTAATATCCAACCTAAACCTCCCCTGAGCCAGCTTCAGGCCATTCCCTCAGGTCCTGTCACTATCACCATGGAGCAGAGATCAGTGCCTCCCTCTCCTCTCCCCCTCGCGAGGAAGCTGTAACTGCAATGAGGTTTCCCCTGAGTCTCCTCTTTTCCAGGCTGAACAGACCAAGTGAACTCAACCTTGTATGGTTTCCCCTCCAGAGCCTTCACCATCTTGGTGCCATTTTTGCTGAAAGGGCAATTTTGCAATTGGCGTGGTGGAAGGCAGAAAGGTCAGAACAGATTCATACCAATCTTTAGGCTTAGAGAGCCCCTAAGTGAAGATTTTAGAATGAAGGGAACCCCATGCCAGGGGTTAAATGAATCTTTGTTACACACTAAAAGGAAAAGAACTTGCTATATATGCAATACAACCACTACTAAATGGCCCAGATATCCATTCCCAATGCCCTGCTTCTCCCAAACTTTTACCTGGTCTTGTATGGGAGATAAGGAGGAGAACTTAACTGTTTGCTAATGACTGTGAAAAAAGCCTGGCACAGTGTGTGAGTTCCTCCCTTCCCCATCCTCCTCCCTTTTTCACCTCAAAGAAAGGCTGATTATGTTAACTCAGCTATGCATATGAAATTGTCCATCGTGTTCTCACACGTGGGGCTTTTTTTGTGGAGGAAGGAGCCTATAAATAGCAGGGCTCTAAGGTGGTGCTGTAAACAGCCTTGTAAAACACAGGCTGCTTGTAAAGCCGTGCAGAGCAGTCTGTGCCAATGGGATGCCTGAGTGTTGTCTGTGCTGCCTGGAGAATTCACTCCATCCCTTCATTGCAAACACTCCCTCCTCGTCCTCCTCTGTGCTTATGGGGGCTTTCGTCACACACCAGCACCAGTGTTGCCCATGCCATGCAGCTTTGGCATCAGCCATACTGCTCCTGGTGACCCCTAAAACCTATAAACCCTGCAATTTTCGAGCAACTAATGCTCTGAGACAAATTTAGCAGGAGACAGCTTAAAAGTAAATTCCAAACAAGCTCTTTCTGTACAGTTGGAATCGTATTTAATGTGATGGATATTGATCACACCTTAATTCTCTACTAAGCCTTCCCAGCAGTTTTTGAAGCACTTTCCAAGTAGAAGATATGGTATTTTGTAGAAATCAAAGTATTTTTTTAGGGTTTTTCCATCCCTCTCTCTTCCTTTTGTTCTTCAGATCAACTCCTCCATAGATTAAGTTTTTCATCTTTCAGTTTCAGGAAATACTTTGCCTGGCTCAAATTTTGAAAAATAAACAAATGAAAAAAGGAAACTCTAAAGAGTGGGAAAACATATTCACGTTTGCCTAAAGAACCTTAACTTCATCTTTTATAACTGCAGAAAAGAACATAATTTTACAGTTCATCTTTGCTTGCAGTAGAATGGCATTCAAAACACAGATATACTTTTAAAGCAGCTGTTACAGCTAAAACAAGATATCTGTAATCTAAAAGAAATCATGTAATACAATAAAAAAATTCTTTTGTAAATACTACTTTACCAGCCAGGTTAGAAAGAAGATCCTTAACTCTGTAACCAATTCCTTTTCAATAGAGGATTGTTCTTGGAATTTTTCTTGTAAATATTTCATGAGTTTTTTATCTAAGAAAATGCAAAAAAATCCCTCAGAGTGTACTGTACAATATTCAACACCCCATTTTGTCATATTTTAATGAAAAGTTTTCTGTTAATGTCATGCTGAGAAAAAGTTCTTTATATACTACTCACATATCTGTAGACTAGCACATTCCTTGCTTTTTTTTTTTTGACTTGTCTCTTCCAGGTTTTGCTGTCACGTAAAAGTCTGTCAGTTCAGAGGTCACTGAAAAAGCCATCTAGATTCCCCTGAGCAGCAAAATCTTTCTCAGAAGATTCTAATCTCCTTCTGCTCTTGACCATTCCAAAACATGGTCCCATAAATTTCCTCCTTTGGATGTATTGCTTCATTCATTTGTGGGGCCAATCCTGGACTCCTGGAGGAGGAAACAGAGCTTGCTAAAAAGACTTTTTGGCTATTAAAATAAAAGAGTCTGTAATTTCTTTTCTAAATTCAGTGTTTCAGTGATGTGGTTTCATATGTGGCCTAATCAACATCACTGGCAGACCTGAGGGAGCAGGAACCTGCTGCATGAGGAAAGAAAATTAAAAATTGGAGACTGTGAGGATGGTGTGAGTGTCTGAGTTAGCTTGAAAACAAACCAGTGGGAGATTGCGAGTCAGGATTATAAATTTAAGAGGAAAATTAAAAATAAGTGCAATAATATAAGGAAAAAGCACTGACAGAGTCAGATACCACCTGACACCCGGTTAGGGTGGTGGTAGCAGTCCAAGTAAAGTAGTCCAGTTGAAGTGGTGATCCTGTGGAAGGTCTGGTCTCCAGCTGACAGCCCCGTGGTAGCTCTTGTCCTCTAGGAACCCAGTAGACAGGGACAAATTTAGGCAGTGCCAAGGCCAGGTTATATCCAGGTGGGAACACCTGGCTCCTCCCTCCTGGGTGGAGCATCTCACAATGGGATGAGATAAGTCCATGAGTCATGCGGTGGGTCCTTGATGGCCCATTGTCTGTTATCGGGGTGGGTCATTATCAGGTGATAACAGCTAACGGCCCACAGCTGGTGGTAATAGAATACTAAATACATCTATATCGTAACCGAGGACAATGTCCTAAGCAGCTTCGGCATCACAGATAACTAGGGTTGTGTAAAGGAACCCTTAGGAGTGTGTAAGCATTCCCATAAGTCGCTCCTCCCCATCCTTAATCACTGTCAGGACTCTATTCTCAGCTCTGCAATTTTCAGTACATTTTCCAATAAATAGAAAGGCAGGTGGTACATGCACCTTTTCAGAGAAAAGAATTTTTTTCTTCTTTCAACAGAAAATAGGTAGATAGTCAGGTAGATAACAATGTCCTTAAGTGGTAAGATGCCGGCATGGAAGAAAAGAATGGAGGCTTTTGATTTTTGTGCTTAACAAGAGTTTCATGCTACAAGCTCATGTTGAACTCCCTGCTCTCTAAATCATCTAAATCCCTTTGCAAAGGGTTGCACTACCAAGGTTTGTTCTCTGCTTAGATAGTCCCATTTAATATTTTTGGATGTATTTATATGCATTTGAGAACAGTATTCTCTATTTTCCCCCTTTTTTGTTCTTTTCCTTTTGAGATTTCGTGCTGACCTGTTTGACTGTGTCCATTTTAATTTGCTGGTTTTTAGGGTATTCATGACACTTCTCTATTCACCACTGCCTGCATATTTCATCACTTTGCAGCTGTTTTTCTCATGCTTCTATTTCACTGCAGCTGTTAAAAGCACTCGCACAGCACAGCCCCTTTCCTTCCACTATCTTGCTAATAGGATTTGCTGCTGATCTCCCTGGCATGCCAAGGTATCTGGGTTTATGTTTGAACAATGAAATTTCATGGATAAATTTTCCCAAATTCATCCTCTTATTGCAAACCCTGATTAAAGCCTTCTATTTCCAATCTTTGTCTTTTAACTTTTATTGTAAACTAAGCATATAACCAGATTTTCGAAGGAATTATTTCTTCATGTAATAATGTATGAAAGAGTGGGATAAAAGAGTGTAAGGGTGAAAGGATACAAATCTAGGAATATCCCTCAAATGCAGCAAAAAATGTTCTTGCATTAATTAATATATTTGCTGTTGGTAAAGAAATGGATTTAGGATTCTGATTATTTGAAAAATATAAAGTGAGAAATAGTGTTTAAGTATACGTTTGGAGATTAAAGTAATTTGGTCATATAATGTGGTTTAATTTAGCTCTATGGCAAGTGAGAAGCTCACTTGCCACATGTGGGTTCTAGCACCTGGTGACTTTTCATCCCCTCAGCTATTTTTTTTCTCCTATTTTCACTTTATTCACTCTAGAAAAAAAATTAATAAGAAAGGAAAAAGAACAACCAACCAAAAGTAAATTTGCAAATACAAACTGCTGAAGAGATTATATTTTTATTTTAAAAAATTCAGGAAGAAAGAGCTGGTTGGGAAAATGACAAATAATGCAGCAGGAGGACTTCACACAAAAAACCTGAAACTTTTTCTTTACATTCTCATTGAAACTTCTTAAAATGTGTCTGGAAATAACTGGACAAGAGGAAGTTCTAATAAAGAGGTTGTATATCGAATATTATCTTGCAAAAGAAGATAAAGAAAATATTTAGGAGTTTTATAGCAGAAATAAATCAGCCCAAGGTTGAAGAAACTTCTACCTCGCCTGTCCACAGAACCAAGAATTGTAAGAACTTCCCTTTTCCTCCATTTCCTTCTCACCAACTCTGTTTATCCCACAGCTGGCAAGTCCAAGACCTATCCCAGGTGTTTGCTTTGAGCATCTTTCAGTTATTTTCAACCTTTAAAAATGGAAAACCAAATAGTGCAGTGATTGTATTCCAACAAAAAGCAATAACCCAAACACTGTACTTAACAGGATGTATTTCAGTAGAGCAGACCTCACACCAGAGTGTGTTATCTACCGTGAGGAATTTGGCTAAAGCCTCATCTCACACATCATCTGAGCACACTCATCTGAGTGCTTCAGGATAAGGGTGGAGGAAAGTTTTGTTTCCTGCACCGCTCCTCTGCATTTGTAGTGTTTTGGTCCATCTCAGAGTCAGGAAAATTTCAGTTGCCTTGAAAAGAGCATGGTTTTTATTTTAAAGTTTCAGTTAATTTCATGCAAGAATGGTTTTAGTCTTATGATCAAAACAAGTAATGTACTGTAGTATAACATAAATTGTCATGACTTAAATAGATTTAGACTTGACAGACTGTGTAGTATCCAAGTCATTCAAGTATAAAGCAATGAATGACATTATGCCTATCACAAGAAATGTGGCTGTCAACTGCAATTGCTTCTGTAGCACTTTGGAAACAGGGAAAATTCAAATCTTCAAATCACAAAGCATCTGCTTCTGTATTGCTTTTTATTCTCTGGTGTGTACCACTGAACTACTTTTATTACTAGCTTTTTTGACATCCCTCTCTAACTTTCATAATTTGCCTCAAAATGTGATATATATCATTGTATAATCAGAATAATAATGTCTATATAATTATAGTGGCATTTACATAGTGCACATTGATAGGAGAAAATTCCTGTAAAATCACAGCAGAATGAGCTGGTAGAAGGGCAACCATCAGGCCTGTCATGAGGAGTGACGAGATTTAGAAAGCCTGTAGGAGCTCAGCATTTCTGTCTATAAACCCAAGCAGAAATGCCATTAACAGGAACAGCGTGTGTGACAGTGAGCTTACGAGGCACAGGGTGCTGCACAGCCTTAAAATTGCAGGAAGCATCCTGAATTTTCAGCACAATATTTTTACTGGAATTTGTGCCAGTGGAGACAGATGGAGGATGTGGTGGAGATCAGTCCCTGCTCAGGTCTGTGCACATGGGAGAAGCTGCTCCTGACCTGATGAGTGTCCTGTGCTTGAATAACTCTGTACAGCTGTGCCGTGGGCTTGCTGGCCAGCTCTGTGCTCAGTTCGAGTAGCTCTTGGAGATGGGATTGGCTTCATCCATGTCTTCTGGAGCAGCAGCTGTTCCTCCAGTACTTGAAATCGTTCGCTGCCTGGCTTGTGCTGAGCCCAGCAGCAGCTGAGCCTGGCTCCTGGCCAGGGGAGCAGCAGCTGAGCCCTGCTCCTCAAACCCTGGGTGCTGTGGGGAGAACAGCCTCGTCCTTAGGCTTGGATGCTGACCTCCTGTATGGTCTGAGTGAACATCAGCTAAGGCACAATCCAGTGGGAATGGCAGGATGGTTTTGTGGCTCTGTCCTGGTGTCCCGTGCCCAGCTGTGCCTCCCTGCCTGTGGCCCTGTGCTGAACACTCAGTGCACATCATCTCTGGCTGTGAGTGATGGAAGTGTTGTGCAGCAATTCCACATGTCATTCCTCAAGCTTTGGTGTATGCTGTATTTCGGATAACTCTGTTTTTTCTTCTTCAATAGGCCATTTACCAGGCAGCAGCCTTGTCCCCTTTTCACCCAAGGAACAATCTCTATCCTCTCAGTGTGATTACAGCCCATTTCATTCCATAATATGTTTCTTTTATTATTCCTTCAGGCATGTAAATCAAATTTTACTCAGTACCAAAATCTTTGTTCTACAAAGAATGCTGGCATCGAGTGCAGAGAAAGAATAGCTTCGCTATTGAACACAGTCTGTGTTAATAGAACTCCACTATCTTTTTTACTTTGAAAGTAAACATCTGTCAAAGTTTATTTTCTCTGTCAGAAAGACAGGAGTGTCTTAAGGGAAACCACACAATAAAAGCAGATAGATTATCCTGCAATTATACCTTTCTCTGTCTAAATGTTTAATTAGATAAGCTGCCACGGAGACAGCGATTACTTTGGCATCCATCTGTCCCATTTACCGAGGTTACAAACGCAATGGAAGTCTTGGCAGATTTGATCACAGCAGCCCCAGTGAAAGCAGGGAGCTGGCAGTCTCAGACAAGGGTGATTTCAAACAACTTTTCAGCCCAGCTGGGAGGCCTCTTCTGGTAGAACTGCTGCCAGGGGCTGATCTTGTGCTATCAGAGTTTGGGATGTACCAACCTGAGTGCACACCACAGAATCATGGAATAGTTTGAGTTGGAAGTGACCTGAAAAATCATCCAGTTCCAGGCAGGGACACCTTCCACTAGACCAGGTTGCGCAAAGCTTCATCCAGCCTGCCCTTGAACACTGCCAGGGATGGGGTAGCCACAACTTGTCTGGGCAAAACTGTTCCAGAGCCTCCCCACTCTCACAGTAAAGCATTTCTTCATTTCCTATACGTAAATATAATATTTGAAGACACACAGCATCTTTCACCCCTCTGCAGTTACTGCTCTTAAATAGGTTTTTATGCTTGATTTCAAAAGTTATATGTGTCCATAGCAATATTAGTTTGGTGGCAGATATTTTAGCTACAATGGTAATACAGGTTTCTGAAGCAGGATTTGCTTCACGCTGGGTTCAGAAAAAGCACAGAAGAGAAGCCATGGTTTCCATCACACTAGTTCAGGCAGTGCCTAATACGAAGAACATAAAAAGAGAATGAGGCATATAAACTTGTGAAAATTGAAGGTTTTTGCCACTTGATATGTAGATCTAGATCAAGACCATAAGGACACAGAAATATTCAGGCATGGGTCTTGAATGATTTTGTCTCTAAATAGCAAGGCTGACCAGTCCTGCAGTTACCAAGGACTTTACTTTCCAGAAAGTGCTGCTTTGTGTTTTCTAAAATTGCAGTCAATAAATATTTAAGTTTAAAGGCTCCATTACCATTAAAGCTCACAATATTAAAAGTATTTATTTTCATGACCTCTCATAAGGATGCTTTATGAGTGTTATTAAGTCAACATAAGGCCCACCTAGAAGACTTGAGCTAAGGTATTAAAGTTAATAAGTTGAAATGGCATTTGAATGGCCAAACCTAAGGTAAGAGTCAACTTCAGATTAATAAATCTGAATTTAAATGTTTACCCATGTGTCTAAGCCTCCAGAAAAGCACATATCATGGAGATTTAGTCCATCCAGAAGAGCACAGATTCTGATGCCTGTGAGTGATGAACTGAATCATGTCCTTTGTATTGGCACTCAAGATCTTATAATGTACTCTCAATAGTCCTGCTGAGCTTTACCCTCAGAAAAGCACATTCCAAACATAGTCCTGTATATTATCTGGAAGTCTCAGGTATTATCTACGTACTTAGGGCATCCCAAATGGAGAATAGGAGTTTCCATGTTATAATTAATATCCTTGCTTAATGGAAAGGTCAGCGAGGTTTAAATAGTTAATACCACTTTATGTATAATTCCCAAAGTGAGTTAAAGCAATGGTTTAACTCACCATTGAGTCAGGAAGAATCCCAGCTTATTACATGGTTATTTGGCATAGCAGATTTTTCTTCTACAGTCTCTTTTTTGGACTTATTATTATTTATTGTTGTATAATTAAAAAACTCTTGTGGCTTTTGAAAATTTATTACACAGAGCCTGTCAGTTGTTTTTAAAAGAGTTAAGAAATATGGAAAAGTAGGGGGGAACATTTTAACCCCATCAAAAACCAAGAGACATTGAATAGTGAGTTAGAAGGGGATGAGGTCTCGTATTCCATTCTTTTCCTGGTTTGCCAGTTTTAGATTGTTGTTTAATAATTATTTTAGTGCTATGGAAGTCAGCTATTTTATTTTTTTATGCTGTTTTGAAACCATTTGGTGAAGGATTTGTATAGGAAAAATAGAGGGAAATATATGAGACATTCACAATAAAAGAACAAGGAATGTAAAATACAGCTGACTCCAGTTTTGTCTGCAGACTTGAATTCAGGCCATGAGCACTGATAAATTTGCTAATAAACCTCATCCAGTTTATGTAGTGTTTCAAAACCAGTCTCATTTGTAGCTTCCACTAGTTTTACTTTTATTATACTTCGGGGTACATTTTGAACCAAAAATCAGGATGTGCAGTTTGCATGCCATTATTTCTATCTGCTTAACACACCAAAATCAGATGCTGTTGTGTTTGTAGTGTTCCATAATCTTTATCTGTATGCCTACAGCCACAACATAGGGAATTTAGAAATATAATCCTTTCTTTGAAACACTCATCACAGTTATGTTCCTTCATGCCATTACAGGGCAAAACCACTGACTTTTTTTTCTTAAAAGAGAGAGATGGAGAGATTAATGCTTCTGCATCATCTGCTTTTGCAGATGTTACTGAAACACTTTATATGAGACAAATGTCATAGTAAATCAATATTTGTAATTGCAGGGTAGAATGATCTGTTTCCAATGGCTGAGGAGCAACTAAATGCAGACACAATTACAAAACCATAATGTAGCAAACAAACAAACCTGCCTTCTGAAATATTACTTGTCACGGATTAATTTAGTGTATTGTAAGAACACTACTGAAGTATTAGCCCATTAATTTCTCTTTTTGTTCTCCCCATAAAAACACACTCTACTACATTCATCTTCTTCAACCTCATCATCCTCATCTGAATGCTAATACTGAAGGTACACAGTATCCCCAAACCTATTTTTTCTCTGTGTCTCTGTTCTTGACCTCATTTTTCTCCATCAATATTATTATTGCAGTATTTGTGTCCTCATCTGCCTCCCCCTCCCCTAAACCTATGTATATTGTGATTTGAAACACTGGAATTCTACTGCTGGATAAAAACCAAAGTTCATAAGCCCTAAACATTTAACAAGACAGAAGATGAACCATAAAATATACATCACCCACAGGCCCAAGACAGTCTGGTTCCAATTACCTATAGTGGTTGCTATAACAATAATTCTATAGATGTGCTCATAGAGTCACACTCTGGGGAGATACTGATTTTTTTTTATTATTTTTTCCAAAAATACTAAGCATTCATGAGCAATAGCAGCCATAAGAGCAGCAAAGCACTTCAGAGTGAACCATCAGGATCAATGATGTGTTAAATGCCAACCGAAAGTAGCAACAAAAAAAAAGGAATTTTTGTGATCTGTTTGCTTGTATAGGGCATCTGAAGACAACAAGCTCAACAAGACAAAATACTTGCTTGCCTTAGAATTTGGCTGCAAAATAGTCATCAAAAAGCTGCTTAGGAAAAAAAAAAGTTTTTTCCAACCAGGGAAAGTATTTTGTCATCATGTTATGCAATTCTCATGTATATGATTCTTTCATGAGCGGATTGAAAATTGTTCTGTACTTTAATTGACATGATACAGAATGAATTTATGTATTCTGATATCAGATATGGCCAACTGCCACTGTGTTCTCCCTGTTGCTGCTACTCAGGATTTTGTCTATTATTTGCTTAACACTAGAAAGAAGGACAAGCTCTCATTTCAGCCACATCCAGGTCAAAGCAAGTTTAGAACATTTAATTTCAATTTGTTTCCTTGGAAAACCAAAGCAAATTTTCAATTTTAATTGTTTGCTAGACTTGACAATTTTATTCTAATGTGAGGACGAAGGTTTTGCTCTTTGTGACAAACAAACATTAGCAATTTGACACCTTTTTGATTTCCTTCATGGAAAAAAATTGTTTAAAATTAATTTTAAAACTCCTTCAATTGACATATTTAGATTGAATTTCAGCTTCATTTAATTTTTAACTAGCTCTATATAATTCTTAAAATAAGTTCTTGGAAATGTTTTAAATATTATATTTTCAACTATTAAAAATATAAGATGTTTGTACTGTTCCATCATTACTACTCAGACTCTAATGGATTGTCAGTTTCTGAATAAATAACAACCAATCCAGCAGTTGAGATATTGAAATGAAAAAGTTCTGTCTCATTTGTTTAGAGCTGTTAGCAAAATCGTGATCTCTATTAATTCTCACTGGGATGAACTGACTTTGGGAGAGTATTCTGGGAAAGAGTCACTCTATTTTTGCAGTGCTCCTATGACCTTTCCTTATATTCTCTATAGATATCTACTGTTAGCAGCTGCTGGAAGCAGGATGGTGGAGAAAATGGATCGTCTTTGTTTTTCAATCTGATACAGAGTCTTTCATGGTCTTAAGTTGACTAGCAGATATCTTCGAGATTTAAAAAATTGAGCAATGAAGATTATTAAGAAAAAATATTGGTTCATCTGTGATATTTGTAGCAGACTGAGCATAGCCCCCCTTTTCATCTGTGCCACTGCAAGAAACCTCATTTTCTGTCTAGGACCCATTTGCTCTGACATGTACTACACTTATATGTGGCCAGAGAGACCTGGCTTTGGGTGGTTTAAGTCAAATTTTTCACACACACAGGCACACAGAGCATTTGAAAGTGCTGTGTCTGGACTCACAAATATGAGCCGTGTCCTGGCTTATGGCATCCCTGGCTACTTCTGAAGCAGCATCTGAGTTAAAATCACCCATGGAGTATACTGGCAGCTGGGAGGTTGCTCAGCCTCACATGGGAATCCAGCTTTTTCTTTCCTGAGCTTTATACTTGTTTTATCCAGCAGAAGCCTCAGCTGGAAAAGAACAGAAGAGGAACAAATCCATCAGCAAGAAGCAATGTTGTCCCTCCGATGTGATCCCTACTTTCTTCCCAGAGTACTTGTAGCTTAACCTTCCAGATCTCTCCAGACAAACCATCATTCTTCTCTTTCAATCCCCAAATTCAGCCATCTGATCCACCTTTTCTGGCCAGCCAGGTGTGTCAGAACAGCAGCTTCACAATCCTGAAAAGGACTCTAAACCATGGCACAGAAGACATGTGTAGTTGCTTTAGGATGAGTGACTCTGGAGAAAATGTCTTGGATTTCTGAGACAGCTTCATGTTGCTGACAGATGTCACACAGGAGCTGTGAGTGACCAGCATCACCCAGAGCAGCAGGTCTCAGCTGGGCTGTCCTGTGACCCCAAACATCCTGGGGCAGAGCAAAACTCAGTCACTGTTTCTCCTGATTTAATGCTTTCATGCTGTTGCTGTCTCACTGGGACCTGCACCTTGATTTTTCTTTCTTTGCTTATACCCACTCTTGCAGAACACTTGTTCAAGTGCTCAAAGTTGATGCATCTGCCTGACCTTATTGATTCCTCTGAACCGCAGGAGGGAAAGAAAAGGGATATTTTTGCCCTGTACCACTTATCCAGAGTGACTCAGGAATCTGATCTGTGAAGCTAAGTGAGCAGGCTTTGTATTTGCAGACTTACAGTTTTAGACCAAATTCCCCTGAGGAAGGGAGGAGGGCAGAAATGTCAAATATATGATATAAATACACATTCTTATGTTAAATAGGTATTTTTGAAAAACCTCCTACCACCATCCTTACTTTGTGCAGTGCCCCACAAACTTTCTGGTATTACAAGTATTGTAAAACATGGAAGGACACACAAAACCTTGGGTTTTCTGAGCATATTGAGCAGACTTGGGGCTGTTTCCAAGTCAAACACTGCAAATGCAAATTTTGCTTGTAGTTACACAGGCATCCTCACTGATCCTTTAGAATCTGGAAAAGTGTGGATTATTTGTCCAGGTCCCCTCTATGGCTAATCACAAAGAAGGGACTATAAAGAGAGGTCCAATTTCCCTCTTACCTAGCACCAGCCTTGAGGTGCAGTGAATTTATGCTTTCAGCAGGTCTTGTCACCCAATGACTCCAAAGTGAGTCTGGACAAGATTAGATCAATCTAGATTACAAAATTTGCTTTTAGACAGATAAAATTAGGAAACATAAATCCCATCTTAGTTTACCACGGGACAGATAATGAGGACAACCTTTATGTGTTCACTGAAAAATAGTCAACCTAAATTTTATGCTGGACGATGGAGAAGATGTTGAGATGTCACTACAGAGGCCCTCAATGGTGCTCTGTCTCCTACAATTAGTTATGTCTCTCCTTTTTGCATTTTAATGCCACCACAAGGAGAGGGAAAGGTGACTTTTGCTGAAGTCCCAGATCTCCTTGAGAGAAATTGCAATAAAATTTTGTGTGGATTCCCCAGCAGTTAGGGTGAAAACTAATTACCTGTGAGTAAGGAAAGCAGATGATTTGCAATGGGGTTACACAAATGTCAGAATCTATGCATCAAGATGCAGCAGTCCAAGGAAATTATTTGCTTTTAGAAATGTCTGTGCCTCAAGAGACTTGTGGACTAGACATAGCCAAAGGAAAATTCTTGATGACTCCTGCTGGATTCAGTAATATAGTTCAGTAATATGGAATTTAACTTGAAATCTGAACAAAGCAGTGTGTGAGAGGGAAGGAATGTTTAATCTATGTTGGACTGCCTGTGAAATGTCTTGAAAACAGAAGTTTCCTTTGTCTTCTCACCATAGTCCCGTGAGCTGAAAACTGTGTGTAAACTTGCACGTTCCTTCCAGTTGCCCACGCGGATGTGAATTCATCCAAGCTGTACCAGACAAAGTGGAAATCTTTGCCAATACCCAAAGATTGCACATTCCTTTAAGAAGCTATAACAGTAATCCTAAATGACAAATTCTAGGTTCTCCTAACAATTCACACAAAGGACTCAAAGAGTACAAAAAAGGATTTGCATGGTTGGACAGGGCCTTGAGCAGCCTCATCTAGTGAAAGGTGTCCCTGCTCATGGCAGGGGGTTTGGAACTGGATGTTCTTTAAAGTCCCTTCCTACTCAAATTATTCTATGATTTTGATATATACAAATATATACACATGAAAATAGACTTAAAAAAGCTACTGGCATAAGAGGCAAGTGTGACATTTTAGTTTCAAAACACAATCTTTTAGAAAATGAAAACTAAACTTCCTGGGGAAATTTATTCTCTTTCTAAATGTGTATAATAACAAGAGACATAACAATTATGATAACAGTTTATTCAACCACATAATGTTTCCTCTGCAGTGGAAAGCCAGCAGCATTTTTGGCAAATGACGTCTTTTCTAAGGGCAGAGGTGGTCTGGCTCTCTGTGAGAGCAGAAGAGACTGGCAGTTTGAACAAACACCACTTTATGTGAGGGTACCCTCCAGGAGAAAGTATATTTCTTCTGGGGAGAATATACTTCAAACCAGACAAAAAGGTCAAAATGTGGCCATTAATCCCATTAGAAAATCAAGCCACATTTCACACCAAATCCCATTCTCAACAAGCCTATTCAGGAAAGAATCCAATCAAGAGGAATCTCCAGAGATGATGAGATGATAAAGGTACTATGGAGGGAAGGAGGAAGAGACTAGTAGGAGGGGGATAGAAAGGTCAATGTGATGTGGGGAAGGAAAAGAGAGGATGCTTCCTTTGTGCTGCTGTTTTGACAAGCTTCACACTGGAGCAGGAGTCAGAGAAAATTGATAGGAACTGGTTTTAAGAGGAAAACAGATCTGCATCAGCTTTTCTAGAGTGCAGTGACTCAGCCTGAGCAAATCTGAAAATCCAATATCTCCAAGGTTAAGCTTAAACTCACAGAAATGCAAAGGCAGTATTCCATACCTTTGAGACTTTGGATGATTTGTACGGCAATGTTTCTTTTATTGTGGCATCTAAAAGAAAATCTGTCTTGAGATTTCATTTTCAAAAGTGTCTTTTTATATTGCTCAAGTATAATGGTTTAACTATGAAACAAAGGAGGTTTCTGCAATGAAAAATTGCATTAAATTAGAATTACGTTTTGGGAGAGCACTTTAATAACTGAAGATATTCTGGGAGAATTGCAGAATTGTCATTATTACCTAATAAAAAAAGTTTTGAAAATATGAGAACATAGAGGTATAATTAAACCTAAAATAAACACAGTTTAGAAGCAGAATTGTGGTTTAGTTATTTCAACAGCCTTAATTCAGCCCTTGGAGAGTATTTAGAAGAAGCTGTGCAAAAAATGCAGCCATCCTGGTGCTAAGAAATTTGTTATGTTTGTTACATATGGGCTTCCATACTAAACTTAATCACCCTGTTATGGTCCATGTCGTGATGGGGGAGGGCAAAGAGTTTTAAACCAAGTCCTTGGTCCCACTCCCAATAAAATCTGAAATACAAATCATTAGTCAAGTGCATATGCAATATTAAGGATGTGAATTTTCTGTTTCTGCTGTTCATGAGGCCAGCAATGTTCTGGCTGTTTCAGTCTGCACATTCCCCTTCACAGATATGTCAAGCTCCTCACTGCGGAGACTCCAAGACAGCTCTCTTGCAAACGCTAATTATAGAGTAGTATATGGAAGTATATGGAATCATAGAATCATTAAGGTTGGAAAAGACCCCTAAGGTTGAGCCCAACTATTAATCCAATGCTGTCAAGTCCACCATTAAACCATATATGTATGTATCTGTGTAATTGCAGACTAATTTGCATGCAAGAAGTCATGGTAAGACAACCTGAACTATACTTTCTTAATTTCTGGATTAAGAAGTTTTAGCAGCTTTCAAAATACTCATTTGACAGAGCACTTATTTGCATGTGTCCACACAAGGCATTGCTGGGAAATAGTAAAATAGTATTTTTTGAAGAAGAGTTTAAGTAATAAAGCAATTTTCTCGTGGGTTTTTTTTTTTTTTTTTTGTTTGGATTTTTTTTTTTTTGTGGATCAATAGTTCTGCTGGGTTTTAGGCACAGTGTATGTGGTATTATTCCTATAGTTATATTTATCAGCAGGAATTGAGGTTTATGAGAGTAACAACACTATAGGTTTGTCAGGAAATTGAGTGAGGGGTTGAGTGTGGGAATAGAACTGAACGAAGAACAAGATCAAGGTGGGACTGCTTCATAAGTACCTCTCCCACCTTGGACTCACTGTTCTTTATACCAGAAAAAGTGTCTGAAGGCCAATTTGCCTCCTTTTCATTAGGGATCAGAGAAAGATACTGACTCATTTACCCTGGAGACTAATTTTTCGTAGTTTCTACAAGGTGAGTGGAAGGAAATGCTCACCAGACAGGGAAAATGGCCTAATGGTGGTTCAGCAGTGAAGGATTTTGCAGACAATGATGTGAGGACCCCCTGCACCACTGGCCTGAGAGCTGACCTTGGCTCAGAACCTCTCCTGTCCCATCTTCCATCTGTTAATGGGAGTGACTTCTTCCTCACCTCACAGGCACATAGGGCGCTAAAGGCATTAGGGTAATGCTGTAAGGTAAAAAAGTGCTTTGGGCATCTGTATATTTGGGAGGAGGAAGACTCAGCAATTGAATCTGCTCCAGGCAACTTGAAAAAACTTTTTTAACTCTGAGAACACCATGAATAGGTAATTCTCTGAGGAAAGCCAAATATGGTGATGTTTGATGACTCTTCTTGGGTAATGCTGGAAAACCACACTGGAAGTGGCCAATCTCTTTCAGCAGGTGGAAAAGACTGAACTCCTTGTGGTGTTCTCCCTTCCTCTTTTCTGAACAGATTTATGGGCCAATGACACATTGCCTGTGAGATCTGTTTCCCCTGGAGTCAACTTTTCAATTACTGAGAGTTTTGAGCAGTTGTTACTTTTTTCCCTTGCAATGTAATACAGACAGAGCAGATAACTCCAAGGCCATCATGAGTGCTGAGGGCTTCTGGTTCAAAGCAAGAACTGTGAAGGCTTCTCTGAGCCATTCTTCTTGTATTCTCTCTGCTTCATGGTCTCTCCCCTCAACCCCTATTAGAAATTATTAACAAGTTTGGGAAAAGAAATGAGCTAACAAAATTTGCTAATAATATGATATTTGGGTTAGTAAAGGAAAAGTCCTGTGCTATGCCCCTTGTGTACCTCTCACAGAATTCAGCAACTGGCAGGTGAAGATCAGTGGAGGTAAATAGGAAGTGACACATGAGATAAAAATCAATGCCACTTGCCTGTATAACATGACAGATTCTGAACTGACCATTACCATCCACATGTGAGAACTTGGGGTTGTCACAGTGCAGTGAAAACATCAGCTTGGTGCACTTCAGCTGTCAAGAAAGCAAGTGAAATGTGAGAAATTATTAGAAATGGGTTGGAGGAGGAAGGAACGAGTACTGCTATGCTACTGGGTAAATCCATATCTTGTCCACACTTCACATGATATGTACAGTTCTGGTATTCCCATTCTGCAAGATTTATATAAGGCTTGAAAAAATTCAGAGAAGCTTCTCAGGTACAATCAGTGTGAAAAACTGATTCTGTACCAGAAGCAACTAAGCCAGAAGTCTTCAGTCCAGACAAGAGGCAACTTAGGGAAGAGAGGTGGAAATGGAGCTGAATTCTGTAAAAGTTGGTTTTGGCATGCAAAGGTTTGTTAGGATAGATAGTTTCCAACCCCTTCAGTAAAAACTGTGGACATCCAATTAAACTGAAGGGAAGGAGACTGAGAAGAAACAAAAAGTATTTTTTCATCGTATTGCATGTAGTTAATCTGTGGACCTCCTTCTGCAGGATATAGCAGATAAGATTTCCAAAGATGAGAGTAAACACTAGACAGGTGTGGCTGGCACAGACTTTTCCCGTGAGAATTTTCTTGTGTTTTTATGAACAAAGATAAAGTTTGGATGTTATTAAAACGGTTTCTTGAGATGTGTGCAGTGCAGGCCTGGCCAATAGGCTCAGGGGGAGGTTTCGGACTGACCAGTCTGAGTGACCTTTGAAAAGTCTATATAAGTTAGAAAAATAAAAAAATAAATCTCTTTGATCGCCACAACTTCTGGAGGGTCTTTTCTCTCTGCTAGCTGCTCAACAGCGACAGACAGGTTAATGAAGGACAAAGTTATTGAGCATTCATAAATTGCTAGAAATTATGTTGGAAAATAAAAGAAAAAAAGAAAAATAGCAGAAAATGTCCAACAAACCTCTAGAAAAATATGTTTTAAAAAATCAGAATATTTTTTATTAATTTTTTTTGTTGACTGCCTTTATCATTACACCTTGGCATAGTAAGATACCTTTAATAATGAGTTCATTGCCAGGTCATGAATACCTGCACCTTTAGCCAATGGCTTCTAGGCAAGACAGCAATCTTTGCTGATACAAAGACTTCTGTACTCTTCTGACACAAAGCTTCTGCAAGGCTGGTGGTGTAGAGGACTTGTCTCCTTAGAAGACTGAACCACATGGTTGCACTCCTGCAATTGCACAGACAAAAAAAGCAGTCATAAAGGTGCACAAATGAGAAGTAACAGAAATTGAAGAGAACGCAGCCAGGGAAGGAGAGGGTGATAAGAAAACAACTTTTTTAAATTTGCCATGGGTGTTGAAAAGCTTTGCCCTTGGAAGTGACCTGTAGCATAGCCAGGTAAGCTCTTTAGCCAGGACTAAGTACAGAATAATGATGGAACTTTGTGGATTTCAAAAGGCAGCTGTTCCCATGCCTTTGCTGCCACTGCAATGATTTGAGATTGCAAACAGATGGGAAGGTAGTCAGCATAACAACAGGGGAGGCATCCATGGAAAAATACGTTTCTTAATACGTGACTCTGGCTTAAAGAAAAAAAACTGTAGAAGTTGATGGGCTGCAGATATTCAGTTTCTGTCAGAACAGCGTAAGCAGAATGAAAACCAAAAAATCACTCTGTCGAGAAAAACTGAGATTAAAATATAAACAGACTCTTCAGTCTCCTGCAGCCTGGCTCATCCTGCCCGCGTGACAGGATCAGGTTCTCTTCAAGCTCTGAAAGCCCACAAGACCCTCTGGCTGGAGGCCCTGGATGCAAGCTCAGTTTCAGGGTGTACCTTGTACACATGCCTTTGATGAGATCAGATATTTGGCAAGTCACTTGAAAAATATCTGAAGGACTACAGTGAGCTTAGCTCTCTCTGTGAAAACCCTGCTAACACCAGGGCCAGCAGCTCATGTGGCTGCAGAACTGATGTGGATTATATTAAACTGAGGTTAAACTAGACAACTTTTGCTTGTCTAGGCTTTTCTGTTAAATGTCCCTGTAGAACCACAGAGCGATCCCAGCATGTCACCTGGCCCAGAACAGCAGCTGCTGGACATGCTGCATAGCAACCTGTGGAGCCCAGTGAGCCAGCTAAAGGACTTGAGAGAAGCATGTTGTACCTCCACAATGTCGAGGCTGCTGGAGACTGTTCTTCTGAGCCTCAGAGCCCTCCAGCTTCCCCTCTGAGTCTGGCAGTGACACACAACCCCACATGCCACCATCTGCAAGGCTGTGACACCAGCCTTGTGCTTAATATCACTTTTCCATTAAAAGCAAGTCAACACAGCAGGTGCTGAATGAGTTAGGGTCAGAATGAATTTGCTCTGCTCTCATCACCTTTCTCATTCACCTTTCAAAAGACGAAGGATTTTTTTTCTACCTGTGCTTATGGAGACACACAGCAGGCAATGGTTAAATAGCAACGGCCCAGGCTGTGTCCCAGCATGGATAAGGCAGCAGTCAAAGTGTGGGGTTACTTCATCAAACCTTGAAATACCTTTTGGGGCTTGCAGACCTTCAGCCAGGAGCTATCTCTGTGACCCTGGGAGGTTCAGTCTTGGAGCATCCACCCCATATACTCAGCAGCAACATCCTCCAAACCTTACCATGATTTCTCCTTGGACCACGCAGGTCCCACAATCACCAGATGAACATCTGGGCATCTGCTCTTGTCTCCTGAAGCATGATCCACGTGAGAAAAGGGCATGTTAGCAGTGAGGCTTTGAACTCAAGTCCGTAAAGATGATGTTGCAATGATTCTGGGACTAGGCACTCACTGTATATTATTTCCTTCATAAAACATTCCGAGATCAAACAGTAAAAATTAAAGGCTAAAAATTACCATAGGAAGGATGAAAGAGATGGTGGTTTCTTGTCTGAAGAGCACTGACTAAAGCATACCATTATAAGGTTATGTTTATTTTACAAGTAAAAGCAAAGACAAGAATAACCTGAAAGACTTCTGGGCAGAATAACTCATTGTGACCTTGTACAGTGCAAAACAACAGCTCTTCCAGTGACCACTCAAAACCTGGAACATTTCAGGGAGTGGTGCTTGACCAGCTGAACGTTGTACAAGCAAAATGGAGTGGGAGAGAAGATTTTAGAATTAACCCTGCGGTTTAGGAACCTCAGTCCCATTTTGAGAAGGAGCAAGCACTTGGGAGACAGGTGTTCAGGAAACGGCTCTGAAAATGAAGTTTTGGTTTCTACATCACTTAAGAGATCTCTTGAAAAATATTGACAGAGAGCCTGGACTTGAATCAGCTCAGATTCCATCATGTGAGGGTAGAGAGTGAACTTTGCCCCCCTATTTAAGACACAGAGAAAAGACAAATTTGCCTATGATACTGTGAATACAGAGCTTTCTGCACTGCTCCAGTTCTTGATCACATGAGTGAGGCATTGAATTCCACCTGCACACACCTCACTGCTCTCCTTTAACCTTAATCAAGCTACATTTTTACACAGGAATGAGAAGGAGAAATAGACTATTCCTTTCTGGAATTACTGATTTTTTTCAGCATCAGTATCCTGGGAAATAAATTGTAGGCACTTCTGTAATATCAAAGGCAACAACAAACAAATGTTCTTATTCAATCCATGAGTCTGGAAATTCATTGGGCACAGGGTGAACTGTGGTCACTGCTATCAAAGTATATTGTCTACTCTGAGAACAGAATTTTGGATGTGAACCAAAGCTTTCTTGAGGGAGATAGGCTTGTTATTCAGACAGTAAAACATTATGATTAACACCTGATGAAGCATTAAAGAACCATAAAAATTCTGCTACCTGGGAAAGATTACTTAGCAGGAGGCTGCCTGTGCTTTGGCAAGCAAGTGTGTAGCAGCTGAACTAGGTGGAAAAAGTGGATTTATGCCGTCGTTTTGTGGTGCAAAGAAAGCAGAACCACCCAGTCAACTGCAGACATGAACAGGCAGATTCTGCTTCTGTTTGCACTGGAATGCCTCAGGTTACAGGAATTCTTACCCCATCTATGAATTGAGAGTACAAAAGAAATTAAGTGCAAGTTAAGTGTGATTTATGTTTGCTTTCAGAGCTTGTCAGGCACAGCTTTTTGTAAATGTGCACTCTTCTTTCATCGTGTTGGAGGATTTGTTCCCCCTGCTCACAATGGCTCTGCTCACTGTGGAGGAGGCAGTGCACACCCAGAACTCACCCCAGCTCGTATCAGGAACTTGGCACATCAGGCAAAGTGCTAAAGTGGGTGCCTTGATGAAAATCCAGACCTGTGTAGACACTGAAGGCTGTAAATGGGTGCCCTTTGAACCAATCCCTAGCACTGACCCCCTGTGGATGCTGCCGAACTGGAGCCTGGTGGGACATCCAGGCCTATGCCTTCATTTTTCCATGCAGTTATGCTCTTTGAAGTTCCCAATTTAGTCTGAAATGACAGACATTCCATTAGGGACTGGTTATGTAAAATTAAACGAGTCGAAGGATGATGACCAGCCTCATTAACAGGCTCTGCTGAGCATCAGCTGCTGAGCCACAGCTTGCATTTTTCCAAAGTGAACAGCAATGCTGAATCATGCTGAATTAGTATTTTTTCACTTTCAGTTTAAAAAATCTTTAAAAATTTTAAGGTGTCTAGATATGTTTGGTTTTTCTTTTTCCTTTTGAAATGAAGCTTCGGATGAGAATGAAAACTAACAGCCAACACTAGAAAATCTGGGTCATTGGTCCTGAAGTGAGACTAAAATGGAGTAATGGTTCTGTTCAAACTGAACACAAACACAGTTAGCACACAGGCAGATTTACACCTGTGCAAAGTGAGACTGAGTGTCCCCTGCCCTGCTCCGAGCAGATGGTGGTTAAGGCAGTGGATTAAGATGGACGACTGAGTTTCAGGGCTCTGCATATGTGACAACAGGCAGGAACAGTACATATTTGTCAGTAAATCAAAACTCTGAGCCTGTTATCCCTATCCATCAATAAAAGTGATAATACTATGTTTCACGTACTCTGTTTATACAGCAAACTGCTCATTGCTGTGCCAGATTGAGTCTCAATATGCATAATGAATGTAACACTTTCCAGCCTCATTTGGGACCTCCAGCAAAGCCTGTAATCCAAGTAATGCCAAGATGTCTTGCGTGGAGGTGAGAAATTCAACAGTGTGGGAGGCAGAGAGGAATCACCCTCCATGTAAAAGCTCCAGGGCAAACACTAAGCAAGGAGGTCCTGGCACCTCCACATGCTCTTTCCCTGTCCCATGCTGGTTTGATCAAATGGGCAAGTTTGCCCATGCATTTGACTAATATATTCCTTAGTTCTCAGGTCTCCTGGTTGCCAATTTGGCCAATTTCATGATTCTGTAATCTTATTTGACTAACTTTACATGGGCATGAGTGTTTGCAAACATAAAAAAGTAGTATTTTTGTTGAATGCCTGTCGTGAGCTAAAATTCGTGGGTTGAGGAGAAGAAAAAGGGATCTAAAATAAAATGTAAATTATATCCAAAGCCTTGATGTCTTCTTTGTGTTTGAGCATAACAGAGAGGCAAGGAGCTGAGACAGCATATCTGCCAGTAAATAGAGACTGGATTTAGGTTATAATAGCCAAGTCCTGGAGAGTCCTTGTTTCAGCAGTGGGTGAGCAGTCTCATGGATAGGCTTTGGTGGAGTTTTTCATATAATTGAAGTTTATCCTTTTTTTTCAGTGTCTGAAAAAATACACCACCACCTTGGTCATAGGTAGTGAACATGATAGTATGGAAATACTTCATTATATTACAGCAAATATTTTTCCCTATTCTACAGTAGAAGTGCCCACCCACTGAATTCAGGACAGTTGGCAATACAGGATGATGGCAAGGGAATAAACTTGGGGCAGGGGAAAAGTGATTACTGTGAGAGAAGAAATCTAAATAATGACTCCTCATCCAAGATATTTCTATCTAATTTCTTCTGCTGTTTGGAGGGGAAAAAATGGAGAATATAACTTTGTAGAAGTAAAACATAGTGATCCATTTGGTTTCAAGGACACTTCTCTGTATCCATCTGATTTTATTTGTCGGCATAGGAATAGTCATGGTGTATGATTATTCTCTGAATGTGAAAATGTGGATCCAGCTTTAGGTAAATTTGCAGCAGTTTGGAACAAGCTAGGAAGGGACCAAAATAAACAAGCATAGAGGAATATTTGTAGGTTCAAAAGTTGTTTAAGACTAGAAAATAATAAATGGTATGCCAGGGGGAAGATCCCCAAAGGAAACCTACTACAATTTACAAAGAAAAGTAAGATTTACAGTGGCAAGTGTGTGCATGGAGTAGCAAGAATAACAAATACCTAGGAAAAGAAAATGCTGAGTATACTAACCTACATTTGATGGTCTGGGGTTTGGGCCCTCTTGGGTTAGGTTGTGAGGGCTCTTGGATTGGGGGGATGAGTTGTTATGTTCTTTCTTGTGTGTTTTTAGCAACCTGATGCATTTCCCTTATGCCATGCACCTACATCTCTATCCAGTGATGTCTCTAGGAGCAAACACCTACATTATTAATCACTCTGGGCAATAGCAATTCCTTATTCTCACCCTCTGTTTGTTTAGTTTAGGGATGCAAGTATTGCTTTTGCTGAATGTCAGTGGGAAACTCAGAGATATACTTCTGTGACTTTATAATGTCACAAACTGCACATATTCAGAAAAGCCCTCATGCTTCATCCAAAGAAAATCTGCATTGTGGTCCAAGGGTGGGCCTGGGAGACAGTTTGACTCCCCAGATATCTTTGGATGAGTTACAAAAACTGATTACATTCCCACCTGCACATGGAGAAATCTATTCTTACCATACTGGTTTGGAGTTGGCCTGGGCCTTATATTATATGTGGCATTGTATATAAGAATTAAATACTCCTGGATAAAACACAGTCCTGATCAATAAAAATTATTTGCTCTCAAAGCTGGTTTTTATTATTTTTAGTTATATATAATTTCATATCGTACCAATTGGTGTTTCCTAAAACTTAATTGGAATCTTTTCTTCTCACAGAACCTATGTTCACAAGTTTGAACTCTCATTTTAGAGACATATTTGAAGTAGTAATATATTGACATTTTACCTTTCAAATCAATTGAATGACTGTTAAACTTCCCATTTTCCAGTTCATGTTGTAATACATGGAGAGGAGACACATAAGGCAAAAAAGCATGAGGAATTCTGTTCATCTCCAATTCCCCTAGGAGCTTCATGGGTCAGCTTCCAGGGACATGAGTGTGTTTTTAAAGCTAAGCCAGCACTGCAGCTGCTGACAGATCAGAAACCTCCTGGATACCTTATAATTTCGGCACAGAAATCATTAGAGAGAAGTGTGTATCAGCCAGCATGGGGATATGGCTATGCACGCATGCAGAGTTCTTTCTCACTTTATATAAATCACTTACATTCCAGTTTGCATGTCTGTCCTCTTCTGTGCTTATTTGTCAGTGAGTCATTGAAAGGGCCGATGGTTGTCAGTGAGATAAGTCAAAAGCCACACTGTAACTGTTGTGCTGCTGTTTTCTACCACAGCCTCTGAAGCGAGATACAATCAGCACTGAATTTCCAGGTCTATTTACAGCATCAGAGGTTAAGAGAGCCATGGTTTATTTTTTATGCTGTCTGATATTTTCCAGCTGTTTTTAATATGTGCACCTCTTGAAGAGCTCTGCATGAGTCATCAGCTCAGCACACAATGCTTACTTTTCATTGTTAACCTCTCATAATTCACCTTAGCATCTCCTGTTGCACTTCACAAACCGAGGCGATGCTAACAAATCCATTATGTTAAGAGGCAATGTAGTGCTGCTGCTGGAAGATACGGGTTTGGAATTATGTTTATTTTACACAGTTCAACTTATTCTTCTATTTGGAGAGATGGTTATGGTTATTACTTGACAGCCACTGCCACAGTGAAGGTCACAGCAGGGGACAAGGAATAGTTTTCAGGACATTTAGGCAGCAGAGACAGGACAAACCCCTTAGGACAGGCCTGTCCATTGTATCGGGGGGCTGGAGGCTGTAAATGACACTTTCCCCTTGTCTCTTTTCTCCCTAGCTCTTTCCAAAAGCATTCTCAAGCAGTATGGCTTTTCTCTCCTGGGTGAAGCTGAGCATGAAGCTGCTCTCTCTTTTCTAAGACAGGACAGTGAGAGAAAGTGAATAATGGAAAATTCTCATTTAAAAGAGGAGATTATATTGATAAATTTTCCAAGCAGTGCCTTAGATTATCCAGGGTCTTGTTACATCACATCTTGAATATTTCCCCCACTTTTCTGGACAATGTATTGCAATGCTTAACTGTTCTTGCAGTGAAGCATTTTTTTCTTAGATCCAGACAAAATTTCCCTTGTGCTCACTGCCTCCAGTCCTGCCACCATGCAGCCCTGTGTAGGGAGCACATTCACTTCTTTACAACTACCTCCTTGGCAGTGGAAGATGGCAATTAGATCTCCCTGAGCCTTTTTCTTCTCTAGGTGTAGCAAACCATTTTTTTTTCTTTTTTACAAAGCTAATCTTTAGCCTTTATTCACGTGTCAAGTTATCCAACCATCTAATCATCTCTGTTGCCTTCCACTGGACATCTCCAGTACTTCAAGGTTTCTCTTGAACTCAGAAGATCAAATCTTGTTAACACATGCCAAGTAGAGTGGAATGATCTCTTTCCCGGATCTGCTGGCTACAGGATTGCAAATGTGGTCCAGGAACTGGTTTGCTTTTGGTGCTGCAAGGACACATTAATCCTTCATGTTCAGCGTACTGCCTGCCAGACTCCTTGTCCTTTTCTGCAGGAAATAAAAGAGTCTTAATGGTCAAATCCAATAAAAGAGTTGCCATCTGATCGACACTGATGGTCACAGTGCTCTTATTAATGCCCCAGTGCTCCCCCAGGGTATAATGTTGAGGACTTTGAACATGAAATATTTCATTTGGGTGTTTCTGCAGTACCTCAGTTATAAATTAAAGCAGATCCTCGTCGTCACAAAGCCAAACCTTCAAACACTAAGCAGCAGGTAAGTTTTGAACCACCCATAACAAACACAGTTCTGTCCCTGCCTGGGTCCATCTTCTCCACGCTTAAGGCAGGAAACCTGTGCAAAAATTAGACTATGACATATAATTAAAGACTAAGCATATTGTGTACACCATGTCAGGCCTTAAGTTAACACTTGTACTAATCAACTCTTGGCCTTCTTTTTGCATTCCTCGAAGCTGCTGTTGAAATGTTTTGACAATAAATTAGTTATGAATTATTTGCTCTTCTAAGCTTGGAATCATTGCCTTTTACCACAATTGAAAGAACTTCTTGTATGACTGACCTTTTTACAATTATTTATTTTAATAAAAATTCCCCCACTACCTGCTGCCCATCCACACTAAGTTGGCCAAGCCTTTCAGATCTGCATCCAGAATCTTAATTTTGAGGGTTTTACCATGGCAGATGTCTGAAGGCATGCCTGGATCACTCTCTTTTATTGAATCTTCTGTATTACTTCCTGCCCTGTTTCTTATACAGTTAAATACTATCTTTGCTTTCCTCTCTGCAGTCAAGCTTTCTGCCATTATCAGCTGTACACAGTGACATTTCTCTCTTCCTCTTAAGTATTTAAAATGAATCTAAATGTTATAATTAAGAATAGCACTTCAGAGCCATTAATGTGGATGGGTATTTCAATACATATCAACTCTCAATGTTTGTATTTCTCTGTGAGAGAAAATTACTTTGACTTTCACTCCCCGTACTGGTTTTGAGTGTTTCAGGAAGTATGCTTCCCTGCTGCATTGAAAGGACATTTTGATGGCTATGAAGTGGTGGAGAAAAAAAGTAAAAGTAACAACACATTGAAAATAAAACTGGCATTTGCTATTTCTCCTTGTCACAGATGTCAGTTTACAATTCAGAGTGGAGGTAGAACTAGGAAACAGATTTAAATTTAGGAGCAGCACTATTGTTTACTGCATAGTTTTTCCCCAGACTTTCTTGATATTCTTGCCAACAGTAGAGGCACCCACAATTCTATGTATGTCCCAAGGTGTGTTGCTAAGGGATAGACTGTAGACACGTGCTGTGATCTGTCACAAATAAAGCTTAAAATGCTAATTTGGTCTAGTTATTACCACATTGATAATACAAAACTGCAATACAATTTGGCAATGAAAAAAATGCAATCTGTAATATAATCCCAAATAAAAATTTTAGGATTACTGATTTTAGAGTACCATGAAGTTATAATAATGAAATACCAGTCTGTGCTGCAAGATGCTGTAGAGAACTCAAGAGCACTGCTTGTAATTCCAGAAGATAATTATTTCTCTGGTAAGATTTTCCATGTAGGAGACTTTGTATGGCCCTTTTTAATTGGTTTCCTGTACAGACAAATAGTTTTCATTTTATTTTCTATTTAAAGGGTAATGCAACTTGCAATGTAGTTGTGGTTTGCCCACATGGTTCATATGCATCATTTCCCTATATGCCTCATAGTTAAGTAACTCAGGTGCAGAGTAGATAATAATGAAGACAAATTAGTGGAAAGAAGAGGAGAACCTAGACAGCTGAAAACAGGTGAACTCATTGCATTCAGTCATACAAATAAGGTCTGGAGGCCTTCAGAAAATAAGGGCTACCTGGAACAAGGAAATTATGCCAGAAAGTGATTCTGTGATCTCACAAAACTTTGCACATGAGAAGGCCACTAAAAGATGCAACAGGTTCATCCAAACATGAATAGAGAATTTGAAGTTATGAAGTGCAGCAGATGGCAGAATATTACCCATCAGTTGTGGTTATTGTTGTGTTTGTGCAGCCCTTGGGGTCTGAAACTCAGATGAGCAAGAACTCTTTGCCACCATCTACTGATGAAGTGGGGGAAGAGACATAGTTAATTTTCACAGATAATGTCCTTGACTGGATGGATACTTCTGAAGTGTTGTTCACAACTCATTCAAAGAGAGGAATAAAAGGAAAAGAGTCTTTTATTATGTCCACAGCACTTCTAAGAATCAAAGGATTAGCTCTTGTGTCGCTGGATTACACAGGACAGGGATTCTGCCCTGGGAAAAAAAGGAGTAAAAGATCTTGATATTCAGCCTATACTTTCTATTTTGTAATGAATTGAACTCCTCAAAGTGAGACTGGACAATGTAGCTGATCTGGATGTGGAGACATGATAAAGAGGTGATAAGACATCTTCATTCACTAACACAGGAGCTTTAATTACTTCAGCAGAGGGAAAAGCCTGGAGATCCTGATCTTGCACTCCACCTAAAAATCACTGTATCCTGGGCAAGAGCCAGCACCAGCAGGGTGCTGGGAGATGAGAGACAAGTGGTACAAAGAGAACACTTTCCCAAAAAGATACAACAGCACTGGAGCTGTGAAGGGACAGCAGGATGTCTCCTTAGGCTGAACCTGTCCTCTCCTGCCAGAGTCTTATCCCACCTATGTGCTCTCCTACTCTGAGACATCACCAAGACAAATGTATCTTGTTGAGGTCACCTGGGAAAATTGCCTTAGGTTTGTGGGATGTTTCCAAAGCATGTTTCCTTGGTGGGATCTTGTTATTCCACTTGGTATCTGGATTTCTTGATGCTGTTAATTTCTCTCAGAAAAAAAGTCACTTTATAAATATGTCAGCATACTACCTGGTTGAGGTGCCCAATACATGATATTGGATAGCAGATTGTGGAGACATTCTCAGAGAAGAAAGAAAATCATCTTTGTCTAATAACAACCAGGCAAGTTTTTCCAGGAAATATGCCTCTTTTTGTTTGAAGGTACAACATGCCACACTTTGGGAACAAATAAGCAGGCGATAGATGTTAGAAGCTAGGATAAGGTCTCTAAATAGTCACTTGTAAATAGATATGAATGTGACATTTATGTGTTTCCAGCCTCCCAGAAGTGTGTCAACATGAGTAACTCACAACTGGGTCTGAATAAATATAACCCATCTCTTTCTACAGCCTCCTGAGACCTTGAAATTAAAACCCCTGTTTGCCTGCTAAAGGCAGGGAAGAGAGGCAACGTCATTACAAACAACATGGGAAGATGTGGTTTCAGGCCAAATCGAGCTCTTTTGCTTCCTTCTATATTTTTCTACCACTATTTTGTGCAGTCTCCTTGATGAAAATAATGAAATTGGGGAATATACATTTTTGTTTGGTTGGTTGTTTTTTAATTTTATTTAAGGATTGCATTTGCATTAGTTACAGAGGCCTTGATGGACTTTCTTCTGTCTTCTCCTTTCTTTGTCCCTTTAAACAAAGACCAGGAATTAGGAGAGCAGTGCTAGGGTCTGTGATGCTGCAGGTTCTACAGAAAATGGATTTCTTTGAATTACCATAGAATGGTTTGGGATGAAAGGGATGTTAAACATCATCTAATTCTAACCTGCCTGCCACAGGCAAGGACACCTCTCACTAGACCACATTGCTCAAAGCCTCATCCAACCTGGCCTTGAACACTTCCAGGTGTTGATGTGGCATCCACAGTTTCTCTGGGTAATGAGTACCAGTGCCTCACCACCCTTACAGTAAAGAATTCCTTCCAAATATCTGACCTAAACCTCCCCTCTTTCAGTTTAAAGCCATTTCCTCTTGTCCTATCACTACATGTGCTCCTAAAAAGGGTGTTAAAAATGCAAAGAAAATTTGTCCTGTGCAGAAGGAATGTTGTCTTCACCAAATACGTTCTGCTGAAATTCAGGAGATACTCTGCACATTATGTTTTCATCTCACTCATAGCATTCTGCTTTCTCGCTCTTGCATTGAATTGATGCAGAAATAAAATGAGCCCTGTTTCTTCGTGGTTTTCCTAAGGTGAAATTCTCTCTCTTCTGGCTGTTTTACAACAGAGGTGTACATAAACACATCTCACTCTCATTCGTCTTGTATAAAAACATGCTGCATACAGTTCTGCTCCCTGCATCCTCATCTTTTAGACAGAAGCACAGGACTAACTCGGACAGCCTTCACTATCTTACCTTCCTTTAACAATTCAGTACATTGTATTTTTCTAAAGAGTGGAAAATCCTTAAGAGTAATGCAAGAATCTTGAAGTCTTAAAGAAGTTCAAAAAGGAAAACAGTAAAAGTAATTAACAGAAAATTCACGACCTCAACACTTTACCTGATATTGTGTAAAGTTGTGGAAGAGAATTGGGACAGGCTTGTGGTTCTGTTCTTGTTCTATTATCAACTGAAATTTGACGGCCCTTGAAAACATCCTGTCCCTTCAAACCCCAAGCTTTTATGGAAAACAGAAAAATGTACTTCAAACCCTGTGAACCAATATTCAACAGCTGAAAGATATTTCCACCTACCCTCTCTGCACCTGCTCAAGCTCATATTTTCTGTCTGTCTCAGTCCTTCATTTCACTTTTCCTCTTGCCAAAAAGTGAGCTAATGTCTTTTGGTGTTCCAGGGCAGGAAGAGAAAAGTGAGTCAACTCTGCATGTCCAAAGTATTTGATGACCACATTTCTTTTTTAGCTGCCCTCATCTACATTGCCTGCTGCAGAAAATGTAGGATGACAGAAACACTTTTCATGCCCAGCCAAGGGCCACTGAATCAAAATTCTGAAAAGAACGGACTCATACACTGGAATAAAAATGAATTCTCACGTCTAAACTTTCCTGTCTGAACCCTCCAGCAGGGAGATTCATAGGTTGGGTCGGGTCTGGTTTGGCCCCATTTTACAGTGAGGAGTATATTAAACAAAATCTTCAACCCATGGAAACTGATGTGTCACATTTCCTTCACTTGAAGAAAAGCTTTGTATCATAACTTCCCCAATGAGTCAGACTTCTTGGATGTTTGGATTTTCTTTGCTGATTAGATGTGCATTGGGACTTTCCTGAAGCAACTGAAAATATTCATATTATGTATTAATCAATTTAATTTAGCATGGTCTATTTGTATTTTATAATGAGTTCCTCAAATCTTTACCTGGTGGTAGAGAAATTTCAGAGGGAATACTACTGTATTTTCAGAAGGAATACTACAGAAGCAAGGAGGGCATTTCTAATTATAAGAACAACTTTCTAAATGTCATTTTCCTAACTCAGCACCCTTATGATTGGTACAGAGAGGAAGGACTTGTAATTCCCAGTAACCTTATTATCTGTTGCTTTTCTCATTACTTTCTACCTCAGCTATTTGGATTTTTTTCCCCCAAAATGATAGATATTACGACCCCACCTTTCCTTGACATCTAAAATGTACCAAATTAAAACAATGGTGAGAATATTTTGTAGTTTCCCAATTTTATTACCACTAAACGCATCATTAAGTGTAAATTGATCGCAGCAGAGAGCACATTAATTGTGATCACAGTACAAAGTCCTGTATTTCTGCTGATGCCACACTGCTTTCAGGATGAATGCAGCATTATTTCCCAAAAGAACCTGACTAACACTTGTGTGATGGTCACCCAATTTCAGTAGCAAAAATAACTTTCTTTAGGGAAGATTCTGAAGTTGCAGAGGATGCTAATGATATCTTCTCCCAGTCTGACCACTCTCAGTGACGTTCTGAAGTGATGCTTTCTTGACCCATAACATTAAGCAAGTTCCCAGACAGGCTGAGGTTAAAAGGGCTAATTTCCCTCCTCAGGAAAAGTCAGCTCTCAGAACTGAGCTGCTCATTCTTGATGTGCACATGGGAGGGGCAGGCAAGATGCAGCCAGGTTGCTTTTAAAGAACATCCTTTGTCAGACACCTGTAGTGTTGACAGGAGTATAAAAGAGATGACTCAGGCAGCAGGAGGAGATACACTTATCCTATTTACTAACATAAATAAATGCAGTTTGAACTCAGTCCATTTTCTGGCTTTGGTTTAGAGATCAGTTCAGGCTAAGCCCCTGTCCAATACTGTAGTTGGCGAGAAATAATAAAAAGAGCTGGCAAACCCTCCCCAAAGTCAACTCTAACATTGTCTGTGATCATGAACTGAGCCCTGCACTCATATTTTCCCTTTGACTGTGGGCTCCCACTGCTCAGTGACATTTGGAATCATGCAATTCATCAGGTCTGGACTGGTAACTCAAGAAAACCAGAATTCCACTGCTCTCCAGACAGCAAACCCCACCACATCAATGAGTAACACTTCCACCTCCCCAGGAATAAGCACAAAGCTTCAGACCTTCAATTTTGTCTTGCGAGAGCTGACTTCTCTGAGCTGATGGCTTTTGACCAGGAGCATCAACATGTTTGTTTGTACTGTGCTTGTGCTCACATATCCTTTCACAATTTCCTAAAATAGGGTCTAAAATAGATCTTTAGAAGTTAACAAAACCTCTCCTTAAACAGTAAACAGATCTATGTTTTCTTTCAGGGTTGTTTTCTATAAAGAACATGTCATGGTGGTGCCTTAACTTCTCAAAATTTTAGATTGATATATGTTATTTTTTAAACATGCAAAAAGTAAACTGCCTGAGAAGAGGTTTCTGCAGAAATAAACTAAAATAGAAATAGAAACTTGGAATATTTTTGCATATATTTATATATATAAATAAAACAAACATGTGGTAGAAACAAAATTTAATGTGTAGATCCAAGCCATCTCTAAGATCAGTTTTGCCTAACATTTGAGCAGAGGTCTTGGCTTTGCTGTAACCTTCCAGTTAAGTGCTTGAAAGGTTCTCCCATAATTCCATATTCTATGTGAATACTGGAATTAAAGATGTGGTTTTGGTCTGTTGGGATGTATCACTTTTTCTATCCTCTGATAGAAAAACTCTGATTTCACAAAAGACCTTTTTCTATTGAAAAATCTTTTCAAAGTGTAGTTATTGACCATCTCTAAAACTGAAACCACCTTTGCAATGTTCTTTGAAATCTGCTGCGGAAAAGGTAATAGTAATAGTAATCTCTTCACCTTTATTGCTTCTGTCTCAAAGTTAAGAAACACTTCGGATTTAAGAATTATAGTGAACCATAAAAACTTTTTACACCAAATTGTAAATCCTACTCCTTTATTACAATAAACACAAGGGTCTGACTTTCTTGGCAGAGGTAGTTTTATTGCACCTATTACTAACAACAGATGTCAGCTAGTGAAATCCAAATCATTCAGAGGGAAAGGTTATATAATTGTCTGTGTGTTTTACTAAAAACTGAGTGTTTGAAAAGCTCAGAGGCTATCGTAAATGATCCTTTTTTATAGACAGAGAAAAAAATATGTATCATCTCTCTTTAACTCTTCTAAGAAATTGTTCTTGAACAGAATATTTTTGTATTTTCCAATTCTAAATCTGACATCAAATTACTTTTTTTTTTTATCTTAAGCACTTAAGTCCATCCAACAAAAACATCCAAGGTTTTCAGTTCTCCCTACACATTTTTTTTGCCCTCTGTATTAAAGAAAGGAAAGGAAGTAAAGAATCCCAGTGTGTAAGTACTTGGCAATCAGCAATACTTGTTTGTCGAGAAAGTGGCTTAAAAGGAATTGAACATAAACCAAAATGGATTTTTGACACTGCAGAGTTTGTCTCTTTCTTTTTAGGCTGGCATACATTCCTAACCTGTGTGGGGAATGAACTCTTTCAGTTTGAATATACTTCAAGCCAGGACACACCACAGATGAACACACCCTATGCCTCCCATCTCAGACACCACCAGCGCTGCAGATCAGGACCTCCCCCCTTGAGGTTTCAAAAGAAAGTGAGGTTTTTTTCTACTGCAAGTTTTGCACAGGTCTGGGAATAACCTTAAAACCAGGCTTATCTCACAGAGAGTGTAATCACTCAAGCCTTGACAACAATGTTATTTCAGTTAAACTTTGGTTCCTTGGTGTTTTGTTTAGGTTTGGGGTGTGGTACAGTCGACATGATGGAGGGAAGGGATGGCATCCAGAGGGTGTGAGAGGTGGAGCTGTGCAAACCTCATCAAGTTCAGCAAGGCCAAGTGCAAGGTCCTGCAAGGTCAGGACAATCCCAAGAGCAAACACAGGCTGGGAGGAGAAAGGGTTGAGGAGAAGGCCTTGGGGTGTTGGTGGATGAGAGGCTGGAGATGACCCAGCAATGTGCCCAGAAACCAAATGTGTCCTGGGCTGCATCCAAAGAACTGTGAGCAGCAGGTGAGGACGGGATTCTGCCCATCTGCTCTGGTGAGACTCCACCTGCAGAGCTGCATCAGCTCTGGGGTTCCTACAGAAAAAGGACATGGACCTGTTGAATTGAGTCCATATAAAGCCTCAAAGAGGATCAGAGGGCTGGAGATCCTTTGCTAAAGATATATGCTGAGAGAGTTGGGATTGTTTTGCCTTGAGAAGAGAAGGCTCTGGGGAGACCTTTTAATACCCTCCAGTAGCTAAAGGGGACTTGCAAGAGAGCTGGAGAGGTACTTTTTACAAGGCCATGGAGTGATTGGACAAGGGGTAATGGTTTTAAACTAAAAGACAATGGAGCTAGGTTAGCTATTGAGAAAAAGAAATTTACTGTGAGGGTGGTGAGGCACTGGAGCAAGTTGCCCAGAGAAGCTGTGGCTGCCCCATCCCTGGAATTGCTCAAGGCCAGGCTGGATGAGGCAAGTGGAAGGTGTCCCTGCCCATGGCAGGGGCGTTGGAACTACATAGTATTTAAGGTCTGCTCCAACCCAAACCATTCTATGATTCTGTGGTTCTGTGATCTACTAAGTACATTCAGAGGAGAATCCTGAAAAATGCAGTTAATAGGGGCTTACTTCAGTGAGAGGTCAAATCATCCAGAGTTACATGAAACGAATTTTATTCAAAACTAGAGTCCAAAATGTCTAGAAGGGAAAAGAAGTGGTTTGTTCCCTGGGTCTCCTGCTCTGCATGGCCATTTCAAAACCAGTCAATTCCAGACCCTGAAAAGCAGTCTCCACTGATAGGCCTTCAAGCATATCTGTGCTTTTTTTTCAAGTTTGGGAGCTTTTTTCCCCACAGTACTACACATTTGTAAGGTGTTCAATGCAGAATTCTCAACCATTTGTAATCTGCCTGTTACAGGAGAAATAGAGGGCAGAATTGTTCCTAACCCTGTTCTTCAGAGATCTCTGCCTTTTCAAACACCAAGAAGGAAATAGGCTGTCAATTACATATTGCATACTGGCCAGAAAGAACATGCAGTTATATAATCAGCCACAATAGGACTGTAAGAAGGCATCAGACTGCATCTAACTTTTATTGAAACACCAAAGTCATCTAAAGCCTCATATTGCTGGGGGTGCCTTTCAGACCAAGTACTGCTACACCCTGTAAAAATTAAGCTAGTCATTATAAACTTAATCTGCCGTCTGAATGGCAAAATTGAAAAGCACTCAAGCATTAAACTGCTCTTCTTAAAGGAAAAATAATAAAGCAATATGGGTAATATATAAATAGATTTAAAGATTGCTGTGAGCAGGATAGCTGGGCTGAGCATTTCAGTGAAAATTGTAACGCATTATGGCTCTCAGTAAAGTTGAACATGTTCAATATGCTGCTTTTGCCACCACTGACTGGTTTGCAACTATGATTGGCTTTGTGAAGAATCCAATGTACCCTTTTTTTTTTTTAATAATTTAAGAAAGTTGGATAGCTTTGTCAATATTAACTGCTGCTTGGAAACCGATTAACTCCTCCTTAAAACACATGGGCTGCTTGAATGTAAAGTTAGTTAATGCCTAGCAATAAACATTTTTTGTTGTTTATTAGCAAAAGATCTTTATTAGGTTAACTCTACTTTAATTGGTTCTATTAATGTAGTGACATTATCTATGGGGCTCATAAATAGTCAGTGTATATATTGAGAACAGAAACAAGCATACCTGTATTTGTCCAAGTACCAGATTCTGAAATCTAATACAAGACAATAACTCAATGACATTAAACTCTGTATTGCACCATTATATCCAGAAAACGAAATGTCTAAGATCTTTCATCATGGTTGATAACATGCACAATATTGGCATTTCACTTTGACTTTCAA
>VZRM01005133.1:1192496-1301646 GCA_013397955.1 Grantiella picta | reverse complement strand
CTGGGCTAACCTCACTGCTACAAAACAGGACTGATCCCAATACTGAACCCTGGAGAGCACCACTCATTACCAGCTGGATTTGACTTCCTTCATGACCACTCTCTGGGCCTGGTCATGCAGCCTGTCTTTTACCAGTGATGAGTGCACCCATCCAAGCCATAGGCTGCCCGTTTTTCCGGGAGAATGCTGTCAGATACAGTGCCAAAGGCTTTAGTAAAGTCCACGTTGATTCTGCACATTCATAGGGTGTTACCACTCTCACTCAGGATATGTTAAAGCAGTCTAGACAGCGCTGCTAATGAGGTTAGAGAGAAAAGGAGGCAGTCAAATCCTCACTACATCTTTTAGGTTCTGCTAAATTGGTCATAAAACTGGTGATCCTTTGGGCTGCAAAATCTTGTGTGTTTTGTTTTTTCATGAATGTTAAGTAAGGTTGCTGCCCATTTTCCTTATTTCTTGATTTTCAGTATATTTTGGGCTGTTGTGTGTCTTCCTGTTGGATAAAAGGCAGAAGACTGTCACATGCAATGCAATGTTATTCCAAGAGGAGGAGAAGGAAGAGCACAGGCCATGTGCATTCTCCTATTATCACAGTGCAGTCTTACACTGATGAATCATACGCCCCATGGTCTAGTTATAAATAACATACTTGGTGTTAATTAGTTTTGTTGCTGTCAATAATGTTCCTGGTTATCTATACAGGCTGTTCTTTAATTGTTGCTTCTGGTACTTTTGCACATTTCTATCCACACTTCATTAAATCAAATCTTAATATTTGCACTACAATATTTATATAATTACATTATTGCAATGTAGAGGTGACCTAAGTGACCTTTACAAGTAGATTCATCAATGTTAAAGCTCATTTTAGCCAATTTTCAAAAATTTGAAGTGTAAGGTAAAAGATGTAGATTATTTAAAATCAATCTTACTGTTGTTCAGTTTTTACTTACTTAAATGCCCAAACCAAATCTTTTCAGCGGTGACTTTGCCTTTCTCATGGTTAAGAGTGAGAACCAGTGTATAAGGAGAAATATTTTAACAAGCTCATGAGAAAGTAATGTAAACTCTATGGTCATTAAATAGCTGATTAGGTTTACTTAAACTGCTGACATTGTAGCCTCTATTCCTAGCTTGCTGCCTAAAAGATGGTAGTTTTCAGCTGTGTATCTTTTTGTCTGTTTATTTCTATATAGTTCTTAATTTTCCTTATTGCACTAGCTACAGGTTTCTAATGTTTTCAAAAACCGTTTCTTGCAAGGTCAAATCTCATTAAACAAAATGAGGAATAAATAATTTAAACATCAGTCTCCTCCTCCACATTCTTTTAGCTAACTGGCTAATGCCACGGATCAGAAAGCTGGCTGTAAAAAGTCACAGAGAAACACTCCCCATAATAGCAATTACAGTATTACGAATGTTTCCATTTTGGTAGTTGCTTTGAGTGTCACCTATAATAAATATGGTCTGTGCTATGATTGCATAGAAATTACTTCAGGTAAAGAAGTTGTAAACAGTTGTGAGCTGTTTTTGGAAAATTGTCATTTTCTATTTTAGAGCCCCAAAAGACATTTAGCATATGCTTAATAAGAAAAACATATGTGAATTGTCAGGTATTTCAAAGTTTTCTGTAGTATTTAATTTTTGTATGTCCACAAATGGCTAACTTGGGAAATGTTGTATTATTAATATATGCTGATTGAATATTTAACTAGATTATTTTGGAAGTTACTGTGAGCACTGAAGTTCTTTGGCACTAAAAATGAGCCTTTCACTAGAAGTTCCTGGCATTGCAGCTCAGAACGTTGGCCTGAACATTGATTGTGGCATTTGACTGTGAACATGCAAAGCTTCTTTGGGAATAGTAAAAGAATAAGAATTTGCACTAAAGTGCCAATTGCTTCTTGTGTTAGGTCCTTCTGGGGTTTTTGGTATCTTTGGTTCTTTGCTTATAGTGCCAATTGTGAACACTTGGAGGGCATCTTCCTTGTATCTGAAAGCAAGATACAGGCTGGAAAGTGACAAGGCAGGTCCTGCTTGTTATTTGCTCAGTGTAACTAAATTAAATGAGTATGTGCTAAAGCAGTAGGCTTGTGTGGGGCCAGACTGCTCAGTAGCTCTCAGGTCTGTATCATAATTCAGAAAATACATTCTGTACTTGTTACCAGAGTTCCTGTTTCTCAGGTTTCTCAAGCACATATTGGATGATACATTATTGAATCTTGAATATGGTTCTATCATCTTTCTGCTGATGATCTTGCCCTTTGTTTTGTTTTGGTTTTGTTTTTTGGTTTTTTTTCCTAATTTAAATTGTCCTAGTTATTTTACTCTAAATTATTGATAAGTATTCTTTTTTTCTATTAGGATTTGCTCTCTTAGGGATTGGGGATTTTTGTCTAGAATGAATAGATTGAGGTGAAGGGAAAAAAACTCGTATAAAGTATATAAAATTACTGTAAATGTAAACCCTTAATAAATTTAAAAAATATAAATTACATTCAGTGTCAACAGACTAAATTTTAATAGAAACCATTTAAATATATAGAAGGAATTTAGAGGATTTGATAAATATTGCAAATCTTTCTTAGGTTTGTAACAATTCCGAATTATTTTTTAAAAGCTTTGAGTTGTATCACATCCTTTTGCAGTTGATACACTCTGCACTGAGAAGCTGCACCCACGTTTTTCACAAGAAAGTAAATGTTTTGGATTTCCTTCACATCCTTATGTTTGGTAGTTGCTTAGTTGAGTTTTCTAGGCCAGAAGACTTTATCTTCACCATTTTTTGCTGTTCATTTTTTTAATGTTAGAAGTTCATGTCAAGCTATGTACAGTTTATCATCTCCTACAGGAAGATGTCCTTCTTGAAGTCCACACTTCTGAATAACATCAATTTTTATTTGCTAGCAAGGGAGGGGGTTCCTAATTTTATTTGGCAATAGATTTTTCTGTTAGTAATTGGATGGATTTGAAGCCACTTACACATTTTTTCTCCATTATTAGCACTGCTAAGATGTATTTACTGTTTGCCAGGAGGAGGACAAAAGCTAATAAATTGTTGATTGTTTTTGATATTGGTACTTTTGGATCTTCTAGCTTTCTGAGCATTACAAGGACCTTAACTGCCACTGCAAGGCGCTGCTATTCCAGGGCTTTGCTCCCACACTCACCACTTTGAGGGATTTGATTTACGTACTGTGCCATTCAGACTTCTTTGTTAGAGCAACACAGCAAGTAGCAGGCCTAACATTTTCTTTTTAAAATCCACAATTTGTCACCATGGAAAAAGAACTTATCAAATGTAATGTGGAAACTATCTTCACCAAGGATTTTGCTAAACTGGTTATACTATGAATTGCCTCATTATACAATACAGATTACATAAAACTCCTTAAGTTAGGGGTAAAGATGATGTATGTCTTCATTCCCAAAGACAGCATTTAGTATCATTTTCCAGTGTCTCTTTTCTTGCACTTTTCTATGAGTTTTCATGTTAAGAGGATTCATTAATCTACCTAGAGAACAGTGTTCACTTTTGTGCACAGACAACTACATACTTCTTTACATTCTATCCCAGACAACAGAAAGAACTGTATTGATGTTAAGATTTCAGTCTTCTCTTGGGTCTCTACCCGGAGTAAATAGGTTTCTCCTATTTGCTTCTTTACCTTAAAGGAGACTGGGAAAATTAGAAGGGAAGGAGGAGGGTTTCGTCTAGGTTTTAAATTCCTTTCTAACTTCTCTTATCTTTCTCCTTACTTATTCATATTTCTTCAACTTCATAATAGACTTTAACTTCCGAAATTCAAATCTTGTTGTTCTCTGTGTCAGCTACATACACAGGAACACTGAGTGCATAACTTACATGTTTATACCGAATTAATGTCTTTATAGACTAACATATATGAAATACCACAGATGGAATGTGGATGGAACTGTGCAGTAGCATCTAACCACAGAATCTGAAACTGCTGAGACTACTTCCAATGCTACTTTAGTTTGAGATTTAATACACTGGTGTCTGTAATAACAAAAATAGACATTTTAAACAGGAAATATCAGAAAACTTTTACCGCTTAGAAAGGAAAAAGTCAGGCCAGAGGAATCGATCATGAAATTCGAGGTTCCCATTGAAAAAAAAAAAAAAGTAGGATCTGTGTATTTTGGATTTCCATAATTTTAAAAAATATGTTGACTCAGTTTATCTTCACAGTGCTTTCAATAACATTGGTCAAGCCTGATCGACTTGAACAAGGAAGTACACCAAGTTTACACGAAAGTATACAAAATTTTAAAATACTGTGATTTGCTGAGTTAAGATTTTGCAAGAGCTAAATCCCTACAGTAATAACATTCTCTTTAGTTAGTAATACTGTAAATCCTCTAAATGTAGTTCCAGTGTTTAGAGTGTTCATCCCTACTGTCAAAATGGTGTCTTTAAATAAGCACCTTTTGCAGTTAGACTGTTTCGGGTTTGTGGCTCACTTGCTGAAAAAAACTGCCTGGTTTCTTATTTTCTTTGATAGGGTTTTTCCTAGAATTTAAGACCCCCAAAACTTTAAAGGTACACAAAACTTGGCATTCTGAGACTCATTGTCAAACAGTATACAAAGATGTGATTTTATTTACCTTCTTTTCACTTCTTCCAAGAGGCAAGTGTTGAATACAAGTATCTAGTTAACAAAGCTTTTCTTTATTCATGCATATGAGAGTGTTTATGACATTCACTCAACTATGCAACAGAATTGTACATTACATAAGAATCAACATACAAAAAGAGTGACGATTAAATTTTTATGCTATATGGTATAATAAAGATATCTAGAAAGAATGAAGTGTGATTGAAATATTAATATACAGAATGACCAGTGGTCAGGAAACATAGCTAAAAGCTATCAATGTAAACTTTGGCCTCAGAATTAAGTGTGTTGTGATTAAGCAAACCATGTTCCCAAGGAAATTGATATAATGCCATCCCAATTCCTTGAACTAGCCAAAAAACAAAAAAATCTTTCAGAAGCTGATTTTTTCCCCTCAAGTTCTTTTTTTCCCAAACAGCTGAGAAAGCACAAGCAGGTTTTCTACACAGAGACTGCCCAGAAAAAATATACCTTGTTCCACAGAAACTGTAGAACTGTGTATTCCACAATGGTGACTTAACAGAAATGTATTACTTGTTATCTGATATGCCTGTTTGCTAATTTAAGAATTTGTGTTTAAAAGACTTTGTATGACAAGAATAGTAATTTGTACCCAAAAAAAGTCAGATGTAATTACCGTATAATTATGTATGTTCAGCATAGGACTAGAAGGTTTAGGAAATCCTGGATGTACTATTTATTGTCACAGTCTGATATTGTGACTCTGTCTATACCCCTGAAGTTTGAGTTCCTCATTTGACTTACCTGTGACAACATGAAAAATTCGTTTCCTTACACTCACCAAAGTCTTCATGGTAAAAATTGCCAAAGAAGCATTCAATATTCAGTCTTCCCATATTTACATTGCTCTGTTTTTCACTCTTGTGGGACAATAGATGGCAGCATATCTGTATTTGGGCAGTCTTCTTTGTACATACAGTGCTCACAGGAGGCACTTCTAAGTGGTAACCTGGAAGACAGTTTGAGCAGCAACTGGACTTTATTGAAAGCCTTCTTTTTCAGAGGAAAAAAAAGTCAACATTCAAGTTGGCCAAAGGATAAACATATGCATTTTAAAACTTCCTAAATTTAGCCTATGATTCAACGACATACACTTGTGTTTGCATATTCATGCATAAAATATATGTGACCTTTTCTTTTTAAAACACACAATCAGATTACAGCGCATTGCCAAGTAAAAAAAAAAAAAGTTTCCTGGATGAGTGTAAGTAGCACTAAAATCCATCTGCTGGAGCTGACAGAGTGGTGCACTTCAGGGAATAATATGACCAAACATTTGACAATTTGCTTAAAATAGAATACTTAGAGAGATGGTTAAAGTTCTCCTTTCATATTCCACTGTCTGCTGGGTTGGATGGGTCCGTTACCATAGAAGTGGCTGTATACTAATGGTGTGTGCAGGTGAGAACTGGTTCAGAGAGGAATATGGTCATCAGCTACCAGGGTAAATGCATAGATAACAGAACTTTAAGTAATAATTGCGTAGAGGGTGGAGAATAGAGGCTTGGTAAAAGACTTGGGAGGAGTCTGCCAACAGCAAAAAACACCATACATTAATATAATGGTGCCTAAAATTAAATTTGGACAAAAACTGAATCTCTGCAGCTGAGGGAGGTATTCATTTTTCTGGAGGCACAGAAAGCATTTGGCAGGCTGAGTGGTCTTAGGTGGGCCACAGTTAATGATGGGAAATACCAGCTGCTGCAAGAAGGAATTCTGATTGTGGCCTCTTGCTACAGTTCTCTATCATTTCATGAATCAATGGAAATTATTAGAGTAAGCGTATTATGGATAAAAATCACTGCTGCAAAGGAATTTTCTCTTTTTTCTTGTTTTAAGGTTACTGGAGAAAGGTAAAATCTTAAGTATCACTTCTGATTGAAAGATTCTACTTTTTATGCACTTGGTGTAAGGGCCTAATGTGCACTGGCACAGTCCCCACTAAGGCTGTGTTTATCCAATGTCAAAAAGTTTGTCAAATCAGCTTTTGGAGCTTCTTTGGTGTAGTTTAATACTTCACGCCCACATCTGAAATCTCTGTGTGTAATGAGCACATTTAGGACAACCAGTAAGAGTGCCTTGGCAGAGGTGAAGACTCAAGCATCTTATACACAATCTGTGTCTGTGTATGGGGGAAAGACAAGCAGCCCACTTTTTTCTATGCTGGATCTAACCCACAAAATAAAAGGACAAAAAAATTTTTTTTGAGTGAGAACAAAGTTTTTACCCCATTTATACCATTCTGTTTTGTTTTAAACAAACAGGAGAACTGTAAGTGCACACGTTGGTAGCGTGTACCAGGCATTCAAAAAGATATAGAACTTTCTGTATGCATGGATTATGTGCAGATGCATGGAACTATTTAATTTAATTTAATTTCATGTTACTTGGGCCTTCCAGCAGAGTCTGCTTTAAAGGATGACTTCACTGAACGACTGACTCATCTGGATGTGGCAAACAGAGATGAAGATACGTGGGTTCTGGATTGCAGACTGGGGCACTCAAACACATTTCCTCATTCAAGTGAGAAAGAGAAGATCAACAGAAATGTGTTGCATCTGAGCCTGGAACTGAATGTGAGTAGGACGGTATTCATCCTATACTGGATTTCAAAAAGCATTTATTATATGCTATTACATTTTTGGTATGCATTTATTTTGGATCTGCCTAAAACCATGTTCCAAAATATCTGACAAACTGCAAAGTTTTGGATGGGATGCAGTTTTCCAGATGGTCTGTGAGTCCATATGTCTTTGTGCAGCTGAGAGCAATACATACAGAAAATTTTCAAAATTATATAAATAGATTAAGATGCACGATGTGCCATTTCTAAAATCTCGATGCGTGTTTAGTTTAAAATAGTTGTTTCCTGGAAATGCATTGCAGGAGCAAGATGCATGTGTGCAGCTGTGCACATGTGCATGTATGTGTTCTGACATGCATGTGCACAGCCTGAGTGCTGGGAGCCATGCTGCTGCTTCTCAGAGTTTTGGAGAAGCTGAACTGTCACTGGAGTCAGACTGGCCATGACTTTGATAGGCCAAGTTTTTAAACTTCCTGGAGTGTAAAACATTGAAGCTTCAGAGGGCGACCTGAGTTAATCACAATGTCAGACACTGGCCAGCCCAATGTAGCTGGAAATACTTGCATACTCCCAGGGTGAGTGGTAAGCAGCCTACAGAGACATGTTTTGGCAGTAGTTTTCAAATTGGAGGGAGAAGGGAACATAATGTAGAAGAAGAGGAAAGAAACACGGGAAGGATTGAATGATTGAAAGAAATTGCTTTAAAGACTAGATTACATAACACAGTTTGTGCAAAGAAACACTAAGATTTGTGTAAGAGTGACATCTATTGGTGGAAATACAAGAATTGACTTTGAAGTACATTTAAAATGCTTTTTCATGTTTACAATCACTATTGTATACTCTTGAGCTTGTTATAAAATCGATTTCTAGTCCTAAATTTCTTTTCTTAAAATAATTACTTAGAATATTCTTGTACCACTGTGATGCTACAGGTTTATCCTTGTAATAAATTGTTGAGATGAAAACAAATAACTGGACTGAGAAGAACTGGGATATAGCTGTTATCACTGCTAGAAATATATGCTACAACAGGAAGTATGTAGTCCGTGAGGATACTTTGTCTGCATTTACGAAGTCCTTGTATAAAGCAGGAGTTACAAGTTAAAGGCCATTTAAGAACATTTTCAGTAAAATCAGAGATACCTGAGATTAGTATGCAATTTGTTTCCATCTTTCTTACTTTTTTTAAAGAAACAGTTTATTTCTAAAATCTAATTGCATTATAAAAAATGGAATAATTTCAGTTTCTTGTAGTTAACAGGGATGAATATTTATTCAATTTTTTTTTAATGTTAAGAAAAAAGTCTTCCTTTCTATTAAAAAAAGGCTGCTCAGCATGGGCTGATGGACTGCCTAGGGACCCACCAAGACACTTTATCCTGCAGCTCATTCCCTGTGACTCTCTTTTGGAACAGAGCCCTGGGTTGAATTACAAAGCCCTTGTATCTCCAAGACTATTTTTCCTCAAGATAAATCCATGGGATTGAACGGGGAGTTGCCAAAAGAATAATAGTGAGAAGGCTGCTGCAGCTGTTGCTGCCACCAGAATCTGTTTGGACTGCAGCCCTGCTAGAAGAAGCCTGTGAGAAAGATAGTGGCCAAAACCAGGCTGACGTGAGTTGCTCTGGTGACAGCAACCTTTGGGTGTTCCCTTCCTCTTAAGGGTGGGACATCAAACCCAGATATTGTCTTCCCTGAGCAGTCATCAGACTGGACAGCAAGACAACTGTGGTAAAAAATGAGCCAGTGTCGGGAGAGCAATTCTGAAGTTAAGATCATGTTTCCAGGAAACAGCATCTAAAATGGACTAATTTATTTGCTCACAGCTGCATGACAACCAGTCATGTTATCTATGCCCCTTTTCTGCTGTGAGAAGAAAAAGTTTAGCGTGATTGATAAAAAATTTGGCACTATTGTTTTGAAATGCACTTATATTCATAATAATAATAACAATATGAAAAAAGAAGCTATTTATTGAAAAGCTCTGCTATCTCTGGACTAGGAGCACTGTAACATTAATGTATAATTGTTATATGTGTGTATATATAGATATACTAATGTTTGCTTATGGAATCATAAAATGGTTTGGGCTGGAAGGGACATTACAGATCACCTAGTTACAGCTCCCCTGCCATGGGCAGGGACACCTTTTACTAGAGCAGGTTGCACAGGGCCCCATCCAGCCTGACCTTGAACACTTCCAGGGATGGGGCATCCAGATGTTCTCTGAACAGCCTGTTCCAGTGCCTCACCACCTCACAAGCAAAGAATTTCTTCCAAATATCTAATCTAAACCTACTCACTCTCAATTTGAAGCAATGTTCCCTTGTCCTAGCAATATGGGCACTTACAGAAGTCCCTCTCCAGCTTTTCTTGTAGCTCCATTCAGGTACTGGAAAGTGCTGTGAGGTCTCCTTGGAGCCTTCTCTTCTCCAGGCTGAACAACCTCAATTCTCTCAGCCTGTCTTCATAGGGGAGGTGCTCCATCCCTCTGGCCATCTTCATGGCCCTCCCCGGACTCACTCCAACATGTCCCTGTCCTTCCTGTGCTGGGATCCCAGAGCTGATGCAGCACTGCAGCTGGGGTCTCACCAGAGCAGAGCAGAGGGGCAGAATCACCTCCCTCTCCCTGCTGCCCACACTGCTTTGGATGCTGCCCAGGACACAATTGGCTCTCTGGGCTGGAAGTGCTCATGGCTGGGTCATGTCCAGCCTCTCCTCCACCAGCACCCCCAAGTCCTTCTCAGCAGGGCTGCTGTCAATCTGCTCATCCCCATCCTGTGTTGATACTGAGGGTTGCCCTGAACCAGGTGCAGCATCTTGCCCTTGATCTTCTTAAACCTCATGAGATCCCTTCTGGCCCACGTCTCCAGCTTGTTCATTATGTTACAGAAAAGATGTTTCTATGTTTCTATTAGTTGGAAGAAGGTAGATAATGTAGATGAGAGAGACAGTGAATGAATACTGTCCTGACAGGAATTTTAAATGCACGATCTACAGCAGAAGCATGAAAAAAGATCCTGCGTTAGATATTAAATCTTAGGCATGGAGAAGATACAGAGATATGGAAGGTAATGAAACAAAGTAGAAATGAAACTCCACACCCTATTTTTTATACAGCATTTAATCTTAGTTTTAAAAAAGCACATAAGTGAGATCTGAGAATGCAGCTAAAATTACAATTAATAGCTGGGATTACTTAAGAAATTAGGGTAAATTAATGTAACTATATGGATTTTATTTTCTACACCTTTTTGTTTAAGCTACTATATCATACTGTAGATGGGGAGCAAAAGGCCTGTTGAAATGAAAAGAATATGTAAAGAGCAACCTAGCAAAGGAAAAAGATTAAAAATTCATCTCCATTCTTTGTAACACTAAGTGCCAGTCTTTGTGCACAAAGACCTTACTCGGTTTACTTACACAGTTTATAGTGATCCTCTGTTCCCTGTCTTTGTTACTTGTATGTCTGCTTATATTAAACAGACCAGCCAGTACAACTTTCTACAAGTTATGCCTCAGAACTATGATTGCTTTTTCATGTGATGGGTTTTACAGGCTAATACTCCATACATTTATTGACACAGTATGCAGTATGCACTCCTTCACAATAGTAAACTGAGTTTCTTAATCCACTTTCTACTTTTATAATCATATAGCTATTACAGTGTTTTTTCAAATTCTCTGAAGTAGTCCATATCTCAATGTCATCAGAATTTAGATGAAGATGTTAAAAAACACTTTGCATTTATACAGCTGCATTTATACAGACACACCGAATGTGTCTGGTGTCCATAGATTCTGTTAACATCATGTATTGCTGAATTCTAATAAGAATTATCATGTCATGTTTCTGTTGTTACATGTAAAATTAATTACATATATTCAAAGCAGTTATGTTGGTGATACCCAGATCCCTCAAAACTCAGGAAATCTGCTCACATAATGGTCTAAGTGAGGTAACAAGGCTGAGAATAATGATGAAAATCAAGGCCTTAAAGGTTTTCTTCCATCTTCCCTGCCTTTCCTATTTTAGAGCATTTAAAGCGTTGAAATACTAAGTATAAAATGAGGTAATCAGCAGGCGAGACAAACAGGAGAGCAGGGGAATGCTAGGACCATTATCAATCTGCACAGTAGAAGTTAGACTGAGGACAGGGCAGAGGGCAGACTGTGTTAACTGAACTTCAGATCAGTTCAAGCCATCCAAGCCTGCTGCTTCACGTGGCTCTTCTGAAGACTGACATAATTGGTGCGTATTTGATTCTGTGATTATTTTCAAGAAGTTAGGCAAATTTTTCTATATTTGAGGTTCTTTATTTTGGAAAAGGAGTAGAATATTTGTTTTCAGTTTAGCAACCTTGCTGTTTTGTAGCATATATCTTTCCATCCCGTTCATGTTTATCTAGTTTGTTATTGCAGTGATCTGAAAAGACAATGTGAATAGATACGGGGTGAGGAAGTCTTGAGCCCTGCCAAACGATAGTGATAGAAATTAAATGACCTTATTCTAGCTTAATGTGTGTTTTCTTCAAAGCTAGCTTTAAAACCTACTTCAAGTAAGCTCTTAGACACCTCAAGAACAGAACTAGAGTGAGTTAAAGGTGTGACTTCTGTCTGTGATGAAATGTAGGTCAGAAAGGGTGTGGATTATTAAATGTGCTTTAAACAGTAAGGAATGGTTGTCCTCTTGTATAATTAGTGCATTGGCTGCCTTGAAAGTTGCTATGACAGGTTTTAAGGGCTTTTCTGAGGCACCAGAGAGTTGTCAGTTTTATTAAGTAAAGAGGCTTACAACATAATCATAACTGATTTTTTTTGTAGAGATTTTGAAGTTGTTCCTTTAGATGCAGTGTTACAGCCTGTTCAGAGGGACTTTCCTTATGAGTTAGATCCACCTAGCATTAAAACACTTCTGCCAACAAACTGGCTCTTCTCATTTTACCTCTTAATGACGAACTCTTTTTTATATAAAAATATTAAGGGCACATATTGATGTATATATCTTACCCAGAAACACTGTATTGAGTAAGTAACCAATATGTATTTCATTATCAGCCATTCAGTCCCTCAACAAAGGCCTCTCCACTGGGCTGATTATCAGAATGTGAGAAGCAGGTCCTTACAAAAGCCTTATTTTAGGCTGGGAATTTATGGACTATGTGGTGAATTTGAGAGACTGGCTGACTCATTCATGACATTCAGTTTTTGATAATTTCTCTGGGCATATATATAGAGACGAGTTTCCTTGTTCATCCTAGAGCTCAAAAAGCTTGAAAATTTCTCCACACTAGTTCCTAGAATTTACTACAAAAAGAGGTACATATAAAGCAGTATTTTCTGCAGACTTATGAGAGCACCTCTGGTTTTTTAGGGTATATTTCTGCTTCTGGAGTTTTAATTATATTCACTGTTGAACTCTGAGATTTCTAGCACCTCAATATACTGTATAACTTTAGCCTGACACTCAGAGCATCATTCTTTTCACTACTAATTTGATCCTGGTCTCCTAAATTTTGTTGGGATGTTGTTTAGATTTAAAGTATGAGATTCTTGTTTTAAGTCCACTTTTAAACTAAACTTTTCGTAAGTCCATTAAAATCTTAAATAGTCATATAGTGGCTGTAATCACTAACCTTATATTCATAGGATTGTTACAGTGTGGTGACCCTTGTTTATTACAGGGAAATATGGGTTGTTGTTAATATAAACAGATAAATAATTATTTTGGCATAATCTAAATCAGTATGTTTCGTTTAAAAGGTATCATGAAGTTGTTCATATTGGTATATTTTTGTTAGTGACTAAAAAAACTATTCTTGAAAATATGATTTAATGTTTATCCATCCTAAGTTAACCAAACCCCAGATAAATAGGCCCATAAATAAACAAGCATGACATAACCATCCAGTTTATCAGAACAATGAACAATTAATCATGTGGTTGAACATAAAAATAGATGTAAACTTAAATGTAGAAAACTTTGGTTCAGTATTGTCACTTTGCCCCATTGATTTTGCCATAAAATGGAATTTAGAATTGCTGTAGATTTGCCTTCAAGAAATTCTGTCATGCTAGAAATCACCAGTGCTGAGATAGCTTCTTTCCACCTGTTTTATAAATCCTGGTATTATAAGAGTAGGTTGGCATAGAGAGTGATAAGGACTGTGTCTCTCTTTCTTTATGTAGAGCTTCCTTTTGTGATATTAATCTATATTAAGCCTAGAAGACCAGGGGAGTCATGACCCATCAGTTGTTTCTGACCTTGCCACGCGATGATTAAGCATAGCGGAGAAGCAAGTCTGCAGCTTGCCCGGGCAGTAGGGCAGAAGACATTGCTCTATGTTAAATCACAGATAAAGATGGGAATGATTGCAATGCCCTTCGTCTATAGGTATGCACACAACCCTGTAATTGAAAAGGTGTCAGTAAGCTTCATCTAAGTCCTTAGTATTACAATTTGATTTTCAGGAAACTTTGTTCCTGCAGGAGACACCAATGACTTTTGCTATTGACTTTATTGTCTTTTATAATATATTGAAAAAGCAAACAAATGCTTTTTGTACACTCAGCATTTTTAAACATTAAACCAAAAGCTAAACATGTTGGGATTCTTTGTTGTTGCTTATTTCTGTAATGCCTGTCTTTTCCGTAGATGTTTTTTTTGGTAATCACATACAGCAGGGTGATGTACAGCTGATTTCCCTGTGAAGGACAGCTTTCCCCATGTTGCTTGCTTAAGATTACTCATCACAGCTAAATAGCTGACTGTAGAATGAACCTTTAATTTGGGTGCAGAAAAAAGAATGGTATCCTTGAATTTCTAAGGTACACTCGTGGAAACTTGACTGAACAATTTTTTTAAAGGCCCAGGAATTAGAAGAATATAAAATCCTGGAGGTTTGCAGTCTCTGTAGTTCCAAAAATAAAAAAAGTAGCAAAAGTGGAGAGTTGTGATGGAAATCTGACCCAAATGTTAGTGTCTTTCTGAGTATCAACAGTGCTGAAGAGTATTTTGTACTTTCTCCGTATGTATTAATAAAAAAATACACAGTATCCCTGGTATGTTCTGTTAAGTTAGATAGTCTTGTAGATTTCCTTAAGTATTTTTGTCCGTATTAAGTAAACAAATCTCACACATCTAGCAGTATAGTCTGTGAAAATTACCACAGAACATGTCAGCAGAGAATGTTGTGGTTCGGAAGGAGGCAGGGCTGGTGCTGTTGAGATGGCCAAGGCTGTCCGATGTCTAAACAGTTAATTTGCCCTCCTGGGCGCTGCCCGCTCTCCCTTCGCCCAGCGCTGCCGGGCCCTGGGTGCGGCCGGAGTCTCTGATAAGTACCTGTGTGCACCTCTCCGCAGGAGCTCTGCACAGCAAGGACAGTGGTAATATGAAACCAGTCTCGTTGGTTTTTGTTCGTGGCCCTGGAGGCTGAAATCTGCATTCCAGATGAAACCTGCAGCAAATCGGAAGAGAGCGTCTTTTTTTCCTGCTTTCCACGGCTTCAAGGGCGCTCCCCCGAGTTGGCTCTGCCCGGCCGGGCTCCGGGGGCTCTGCAAGGGCTTCAGGAGGGGGCACAGGAAACTTCAGAGTCGTCGCCTCTTGCGTTTCCATTTGACTTTTTTTGGTGATTATGGATTTACAAAAGAAGTTCTTTTTCCGAGTGGAAAGACTATGCAAAAGAACCCGTGAGGAACTTTCTGCTGAGAGCCACCCAGCGCTGGCGCACCGGGACAAGGAAGTAGGGAGCAGCCGCGGCGCTCTGGGCCCGGCGGCGCAGCTGCTGTAGCTGCCGGGCGCTGCGGGCTCGGCGCGCCGGGAACCGGGGAGCCCCGGGGGGACCATCGGCCGAGGCTTCAGCCGGGGTTGCTGCTGTGGCAAACCCCTCCCTGTGCGAGGAAGCGAGTTTCAGACGCTGCCGAGAACTTTTACGGTGGGTCGCTTGGCTGCTCCCGCGGCGGAGGTGGGAGCCTCGACGGCGGCAGGAGCGGCGGGCCGGCCCGCCTGTTGCAGCGCCGGCAGCCTGAATGCACGCAGGGAGTGCTGGCTCAGCAGTCGGCAGCGCTGCTGCAAGCCAGCCTACTCTGTACTTCACGCAGCATGGAAGAACATAATGGGATGCCTGACTGTAGTGAGCTTTTAGACCTGAAGAATGGAGCAGAAAGCGACCCTAACCCTCTCACTAAATTTTCTGTGAAAACACTGTTGGGATTTACAAGTAAGTTTGAATCTACAGCTCCTGAAGAAGAAAAAGTGCTTAAAGCGTTTCAACCTTTGCACGGCAGTATAAATACTCATGCTAACACCTGGCATGAGAGGAATGATAATGGTTGTAATAAGGACTCAGAAAATCAGCGCAGCATGAATAGTACCAGTGGCCAAGCTGACCCAATGTCTGGCAGGCAAGCAGGCCTGGAGCTGGAGTTAGCTGACCAAAACGAATTACTTCTTCAGCATTTGGGGTTTGTACAGACTTCTTTGTCTGAATCGGACAATGATGACAAGGATGCTATTCTTGTACAAGGTACTTTGGTTCATACAACAAGTGACACGGAATCGGACACGGAGAGTAAGGACCCAGACACCGATGAGAACAATGCAAGCAGATATGGGCTGAAAAATGCTGCTTTGTGTGCTGAGGCCTTGGACAGTAGCAATCAAAATAAGAAAGAGTCAGAATCAGGAGGGCACAGCAACAGTGATGACACTGTGGATACAGATGACAATGAGTTACACCCACCATTCTCTAAGCAGTTCCCAAAAGAGCTGGACGATATTCTAGAGTATGACTCCAATGGAAAAGACAGAATGTTAATGGATGAGCAATTCACTCGTTTGCTTGCTACAGGGGAATGCCCTCAAGAACTTTCAGATGAAGAGCAAAGACCTTCAGTTGATAATATATCTCTCCAAAAAACAGCACTGGCTGAAAAGACTTTCCAGCTGCCTGCTTTCTTTAGTGGACTACGTGTGAGGAAAAAGGGTCTAACCACAGAAGATGGGGAAACTGTTACAGAAATTAAACCAAAGGAGAATGATTTAGCTCTGCTTAAATTACGACAGCCTGTTAAGAAATCCAGTATTGCATCAGGTTTGACCATTAAAAAAAAATCATCTGAACCTAAAGCCAATCACACTTTCCTAGAACAACTCTCGCACTTGTTAAACATAGATGTCTCCAAGAATGAAGATAGGACTGAGGACTCCGGTGAGGGATCTGGGGAGACCGAGGACAGTGACGAAGCTGAAGAGAACAAAGCCTCCAGCAAAAGAGAACCACGATTTCCCTCTGAGGAGATAAAATCAAGCCCTGCTGAATCTGCACTGGATGCCTTCAAAGCTTTATTCACACGACCTCCCAAGAAAGAAACAACTGCAGATACTTCAGAGCTGGAAGCCCTAAAACGCAAAATGAGAAATGAAAAAGAGTCCTTGAAAGCTGTATTTGAAAGGTCAAAACCAAAACCTGGGGATGGACCATCAGACAAATCTGTAGGTTGAATTACTTTTTCTTCCTAAGATCTGGAAGTAGACAGATAAAAAAAAAATTTGTTGTTTCATATTATTGGTGGGGACTTAAAATGTCAGAATTGCCCTCTTCTTTTGGCAATCTCAAATTTTAGATTCCCAGCTGAGGAAATCTTGGGGCTAAGTTGTCCAATTTTTTGATTATCTGCAGTTGTAGCAGAATTCGGCTACAAGTGATGGTGACAGTAAAAGCCTGTCAAGTAGAAGTTCCTGATTTTAAAAGATCTCTACATAACAATTCTCTCATATGTTAATTATGCCTTTAAATCAGTTTGATGCTGCAGATATTTACTGTAATATTATTTAATAGTTTCTCAATCTCACTCTGGTTTTTTTTCATTGAGTATTTTATTTTAAAAAGTAATATTTCATTTTACTTGTAGGAATAATTTTATGATAAGAGCTGATACAAGAAGTTGTTGGTGATTTTCAGCTCAGGTTCTCAATACATAGAATGCAAAGTAATTTTTTTTTCCTGTTTACATGTATATATCTGGCTTTTCAAATATTGATAAGCATTTAACCTTATCCAAGTATACCTCAGTGATTTCAATTAGACAATTCAAGTTTTTGATTAATATACGTTTTTGCAAGGTTAATGCTCTTAGGCATATGGAGGTGTAGTTAGTACATTTTTAAGAAAAGAAAATCAGTGCAAAGTTTTCATACAATCATAAATTACTTTGAATGTGATTTGAACTCTTTAATTAATGAGTAACCTTTGGGTTGGCATTCCCCCAACCCAAAATTCCTACAGCCGCATCTTTGGCAGACGTAATCAGTCCAGGAGGCTGTTGTTGGCTGAATGGGGAATTACTTGAATGATTCAATTTTCAGGATTGGACCTTAAACATGAAGCTACTTAAATTAATTTATTGTGTTGGTTGTACTCTCTTTAAAATTTTTATTCTTACATTATATAAAACACATGTAAAAAATCTTGGCCAATATTTGGGTAGACTGATAATACCAGTTTGTAGTAAATTACCTATGGGGCGGAGAAAAGAGGTGTTCATTGGCTGTGGCATGTACAGCAATTGCAGTCTGTGTGTGCCCTTCCCATTCCTGGCTTGCTCCTTCCTGCTTACACCAGTCGCTGTGCTGGCGTCAGCGTTCATGTGGCTCACAGCAAACCTATTTGGGAAGCTGTCATCACACACAGTGAGGGAGGAGGCACAGGAGTCAGCAGGTGTGGCTTTTGTAAATGTCTGCTTCATGTCCGGTCTAGTGAGAATCTGTATTTTCTCAGGGCAAAGCCAGAGTCCCAGGGTCTTGCCTTTCCTTTCCCTTGCTCCCGTGGGCCGTTTATGGGGCGGTTTCCATATAGGGTTTTACCGTTGGTGCTGTTGTGTCTATGCAATTACTTGTAGTAACATGTTGTAAATCAGATTACAGAAATATTGGAGATGTAAAAAACCACAAAAAAATACCCCTCTAAAAGAATGCTTGTTTAGTGGGTCATTCCCCCTCTACCCCTTCCCCATTTAAAGAGGTATTTCAGCGTTCCAGTTGACAGTGCAGTCTCATTAACAGCTGCAGCATTACTTTGATGTGGCAGTATTACCTGGTATGTGGACTGAGCAGTCTGCTGGGGGTGGGGCAGGAATGTCTTAAACTAGCTCTGCTTCCAGAAAATTACATTGTCAAATGATACCTTAGGTGAATTGCTCTAATGTTTACTTGTAAGAGGAGCACAGATGGGTCTTTCCACCGGGAAATAAAGATACAGGAAAAAACCCTAGCATTCTTGACCGCCTCAGTGGTTCACCAAAGGATCGGCAGCTCTCCACAGTGATGTGAACAGTTGCAACAAATACTTGTATGTCACATGCATTATGTTACTTTACTCCGCACAAATACTTTTCTACACTGATTTATTTGTATCCCTTCCAACTGAGTGCTGTTCAAATCAGTAGAATGAGACAGATAATCTTTCTGGAGCGCATGTGTAGAGCTGACAATGGCAGTTAATGTTTGGAATCAATTGATACTGCACACTTTAATTTTTTCTTGCATAATTTTAACAGCCTGACCTGAGTCCCTCAGAACAAGATGACAAGACTCCAGGGAGACTCCAGACTGTCTGGCCGCCACCTAAAGCAAAGCATGAAGAAGTAAAAGTAGGATTAAAGTACACAGAAGCAGGTAAACCAAAGAGGTGAAGCTTTTGCGGAAATTAGTTTCTGACATTTTTAATCTTGTTTAATACAGAGATGGTGATAAGTCACAGTATTCTCGTATCTGGAAAAGCAGACTTTATATTTTGTATGTATGGTTTACTGCTGCTTGTTAATTCTGCATCTGAGTTTTAAGTGTAAATGGCTAAATCTGTGTTGAAATCTACAAACTTGCCTGTACAAATTCGTGAGGAAAGAAGTGTGATTTTTTGGGATAAATTCGGTTATCCATTTCCAGTAGGATTTTGTTCAAATGAGTGAGAGATTAGTGAATGCGTGGAAACGTGACTGCCTTTTCTCATTCCGGAGTGTAGGGGGCAGCTCACCACTGAACTCTGGTCTCACTGCAGCTTTTCTTCAGGTACTGTCAAGAATGAAAACAATACCATTATTGCAATATGTGTATGAACAGTGCTAGTGATATATTGTCCTGTGCAAGTGTATGAAAGGGTAAAAGTGCAATGCTAATTACCAGATAAGCTTTCCACAGAAAAATATTTCTTGGTTTTTTTGTTATTTAGATACTTATATAACATACTTGCAAGGGAGGAAGTGATTATTTTAGCCACTACAACTCTGGTTCAGATTTATATTCTTAAAAATAAAACAGGAAGTCTTTGTCATTCAGAAATTAACGATAAATGGAGGAATTGTCTGAAATACTAAAGTGAAAGACAACAAACCATCTGTTCCTCAGGTACCTGGGGATTTTAGAAAACATCACCCAGGAAGGATTAAGTGGAACTAAATAAAGTGGAACTTTTATACTACTGTGCTGTGAGAAATTGTATAGAGTAATGTTGCATGGTTCTTTCCAATTCCAGTGGATATCCATCTGACCTTGTATATGAGAGACAATACTTCTATTTGTTCTATCTGTTGCTTTTTATTGTTAAGTCGTTCTCCCTCTTTTTTCAATTATCTCTGCTTTAATCTTTCTATTTTTGTAAAGTGGGAATAAAACTGGAAATGGAAAAATTTTTGGAAGATTGAGAAGACTTGGTTTTGACAGAAACAACATGGTTTTAGTATATTGAATTGATTTTAACGTATGGAATGGAATTTATGGTGCTTCTTATCAGTCTGAAGTGTGGGAGTCTATCACCTAGATGACCAGGATAGGTATTCAGCTGTTGGCAACTTCATGTTACTCTTAGATTTTTATTATAGGCTATATGCTTGCTATATTTAATTTTACCCAAGTAAATATTTTTCCTTCTAATGACTGTAATAATCTATGGCAAAACATATGCTTAAATAAAGAAAAAAAAAACTGAATTAACAAAAGCTACAGTTTCTACTGCTTGTAGAGAAATCAGGTCATGCTTTCTTGAAATTTGAATAGGAAAGACAGACTGGCTTAGAGACCATGTAAATTGTTACTCTTGTTACTGTGATATTTTGGGTGGCAGTGTCATCAACATGTTGATGGTTTGTTTGCTAAGTCAAATTTTTATAGACCAGATTCTGCAGTTCATTAGTTGCTCCAGCGTCTGGCAGAGGGATTTGAATGAAAACAAACTGCTGGTGATTCAGCTGGGATGAGACATAAGCGGTGCTCCTAAAGGGAATAGGCAAAGACAGTGTTTGCAACATATGTTAAGGCTGCAGTAAAGTTATAGGTGTGCCTTAGAGATTGGCAGGTTTGTTTCTTTCAGCTGTTCATGGATGCCCAGAAAGCAGTTGTGGCGGCGGGGACACTGCAAGCAGTTTTAAGTTACATGTGACGGATCACTTATATTGGCTTTTCTGAGGACTTGTGTGATTGTTTTAAAGCATTATGCAGAGGAATGAATTTATTTAGAGTCTCCTGCAACTGAGGCGAGGTACTGTTCGTGACTAGTGATGATATAAGTAAAAGAATAGGGTTTGTATTCAATGTTGGTCTTACTGCTGGGGTTTGTGGTTTTTTATGAATATGCAAATGGAAAACTTCTAAAATCACTGTCTTCTCTCTGACAGTAGTAGGTACCTTCAGAGTGCATGTGTGTACTGGCATTTCCCCTCATGCCCCTTCGCATCCAAAATCCCCTTCCAGCCACCAGTACTTTAGAAGCTTCTTGACCCCTGAAGTGGGCTTCTTAAAAATAAGCTATAATGCAGGTTAATCATCAGTGTTATTTAAACTGACTGGTCTCATCCAGAAACCCTAGTTCTTACCTCAGTGTCTTGTCCTGACAGCAAAGACCAAAGGAAAAATTCTTGATCTCAGAATACAGTTGAAAAATCGTGTGTGGCAGGGATGTTTGTGATTCCAATCTTCTTCCACTGATGTTCCTGAATAGATGAATATATCATAAAAAATGCTGAAGTGGTTTAACTTTCAGTCAACAATTTATGTTAGTATTTTAGTTTCCGTGATTAAGGGTTTCATCTACCAAAACAATAGGAGTTTCTAGAAAAACAATAATGAGAGGATGAATTATTAGGTAAGTATTCATTTAGCAGAGTTTTGTTTTAGGCCTAGACAAAATATATGTTCACATACAAGGATAAATCTGTCAACATTTGTCTTTGTACTTCTAAGAGGTACAACAGTATGTACATATTTTATAAGGTAGCATAGATCTTCTTTCATTTGTCATGATAAAATAGGATTTAAGTAAGACTGAAAACTTGAAAGTTGGAATACAGTAATCTTTTTTGCAATTCTACACTGTGTCTTTGATTTTCTTTCTTCATCATCATGCACTATGACAACTATGACAGGAAGGTAGGGATATTGAAGGAGAGTATTCCTGGCTTTTTGATCTTTTCTCACCTCCTTGTCATGTTTTTCCTCATTGTTCTTGTTGCCTAGTGGAAGCAAGAAATTCAGGCTTAATTTGGCTTACACAGCAGACATCACAATGACTCACAGCAGCTTGGAGGAGTAGCTAACTCCCTCCTGAGGCTCATAGTCTGGCTTGATGTGTGGGAAACCAACTGAAAAGCTAATGGACATAACAAGGAAACACGTGTGTGAGGCTGACTAGGCCTATTAGGAATATTAGGAGTGAAAGAAGTTAGGGATACAACTGAGCAAAAGTTTTTTTCATGCATTTGATAATGCTTGTGCAGTCGTAATACTGTCTCCTGCAGTACCTGAATCTTGAATTGTTAATTTTGAATTGAACGGAGGATGTTACAGTATTTTGGTTTATCTTAAGTTTTCTTAGTTCTTTAATTCCTGTGTTTCCATAGAGCAAGCGACTGCGTTGTCAGCTGGTGCTCTGTAATTAGCACAAGCAGCTTGCATGATTCTCTAGAGAAACTGGAACTTCTTTGAAGTGTGTCTAAAATAGCTGAAGTCCAGAAAGTCTGTAGTATATTTATATCCTGGAAAACTAGAAAAAGGATTAATTTATAGTAATTGCTTGGAAATCTTTTCCATGGAAACAAAGGCATGTATTTGCACTTTTTTTGGTCCTGAGGTTTTGTTCCTCTGCTTTCATTATAAGGTTTTTTCTTGTTTTTCTTGCATAATTCTTAGGGAGACTTCTCATGTTTTTAAGCATTAAATCTGAAGGGTAGATGTGTCAGCCTTTATGTGTGATGAAAACATGTAGCCAGATAGAGGAGACAAATTCATGTCTATACTGAAGCAATTAATCTCTGATACTACGTCACATTGAAACCACATATAATAAATGTCTCTACTACTGTGTATGACTAGATCAGCACTCATGTCCAAGAAAAGGAGTTTAGACATGGGTTCTGCAGCTGCTAAAACTGCTTATGTTTGAAGAACCGTCTTCACATTTGAGGTGGTATAGATATACACGTTCTGTTATTCCTGTTAAAAATACCATTTTAGCCTTCAGGATCAAGCTAGTTCTGTTATGTACAACAGAGAGAGGTAAATCTTTTGCTTAGCACAGCAGAAATGTAAAGGGTAATGAGAGAGAGAGGAGTATTTGACATTCCTGCTGGAGAAAATATTAAAAATAATAGCCACTTGAAACATTAATTAATTTAATGAGGTGTCTTTATTTTTTCATTCCATGTTTTCTTTTTAATTCTAATGTCTGTATTTAACATTTAAAAACCTAATTCTCTTACAGTCTATCTGTTCATCATCCTTAAATGTGCCATGAAGTAATGCTGTCTCTATGTTGCTACAATTTCTGTAACAGTCTGTGATGATGTAAGCACAATTTTTTAGGGTAAATAAGAAAATCAAGAGGTGTCAGAGAAAGCTCTTACTACACAAAAAATGTCTGAGTAAATGTTGAATGAAATACAAAATGGTGGCAGAGGTTTACTGCTAAGTCTCAAATACATCCAAATCGTTGATCCCCTATATGCTGAGTTCCCAGCAAGAAAATCACTTTATGGCCATGATGTAAATTCAGGGAAATAACCAGCTTAATGTGAGAGAAAGAGAGGCGTAATGGTTGGAACAAAAGGATAAAAGATAAGAACATGATTTCTTATCTTTCTGTAGCATAAGCTTCCTTTGTGGCCTTGAACATTTTGTGTTTGTCTTTAAAAAAAAGGACAATGCTTGATGTTGTTAAGTGTCCTGAAGGAAGTTGTTGTAACAGGGGCTACCAAGAGCTGGTTTTATCCTAAGTAAACAACAAAAATAATAATTTTTTTTTCTTTATTAATTTAAGTTTATTTAATTTCAGTGTGGTGTTTGGGGGTTAGTTCTCTGGTTCTGTTATAAATTTTACTGTAGTGAGTTAGTTCAAGCAGCAGTGTAGCAAACAGGATATTTTGCATTGCTTCAAGATAGTGCTTTTGTGAGTTAATGGTCATTGATCAATTTGATGTGACCTCAGAGTGCATAAAGTTTTTGTAAATTATTTTACTGCATTTTGCTGCATTTATTGTGTAGCATGACAGATGTATTTGGCCATGTTATTTGGTGTTGCATAATCAAACAGATACAGTAGCCATGTTTTTGAGGTTTTTATTATAAGCCAGACTTTTGTAGCCATACTGTATTCTAGAGTAGCAATGACATATATCCCCTTTACTTAAGCTAGCTAAAGCTATGCTTTTGTCGATTTAGAAGGTGTTTGGTATAGTGCTACTTGGAAATCACTACAGCCAAAGACATGTTGTACAAAGTGACCACTACACCAGTCACTTTTCCCAAATATCTTGCAGCACTCTGTGCTGTGATTTACTTTGAAAATATAAAAAAAAATAAAAGCTCAAAAACAATCAAGAAACAAAAATATCCTTTGCTTTTCTTCCCCAGTGTCAGCTGACACTGTCATTCATACTGTGCCCCTTGAGACAGGAGCAAAAAAATAGGCAACTGTTGATGATTAATACTTGTTGTTGTTTGTGTTCCATTTTCACTCCTGCTACTTTCTGGAATGGCTTCAGGAAAGTTTTGGGACCTTTCCAAAATTCAGTTTATCCATCCGTAAAATTAGGATAAGAATTCTGACCTATTTTTTAAGTTAAATTAAATTCCCTTTCTGTTTATAGGCTATTAGCATTAGATGAAGATGCAAAATGGAAAAGAATATTGACTTTTTAAACTTAAACCTTAAAAACCAAACCAGCCCCACACTTAGAGAATGGCAACTATACTTAAGGCCATGTGATAAAATGTTCATGCCTTCCCATACACCGAGGATTATATTTTAACAAGGTGAGGGGGAAGAAGGGTTACGCTCCTGTTTTTCAGTAAAAATCCCTGCTTTATTTATGTTATGCATACTCTCTGCAGAAATGTAGTAATTTTAGGAGACAATATTGGTTTTGAGTCTGGCTGCATGTTTTGCAGCAGATGCCTGGCAGGGACAGGTTTTACAGTATACAAAGCCACGTCTGGATACACACACGTGTAGCCATGGATACCAGAGTGCTTAAGATTCACTCACAGGGCAGCTTTAGTCCACTCAAAGTAGAAAGCTGATTTATAAGTTTAATGTTTTCCTAGTGAGATTAATCTGTTGCCTGAATGTAATGAAGGCAAATTGTGTGAATTACTTCTTTTACTGTAGTTCCTGTGTAGAAATGTCGACCCCACTACGGACCTGAGCAGTCTGCTGTTGCAAAGGCCCAAAACAGTCACAGGGTTTTAGGAGATGATTCTTGTTATATAATTGAAACACAGTGAAAGACCAATTGTGTACACAAGAAGAATGACTTTGTATTTTATTTGCATGATTCTATTTCAAAATACATTAAGCCCTTTGTGTAACAGAAATGTCTCTGAGTTTTACTGAATTCCCCTTCCTGTTCTCCAGTCTCGCTGTTCATGTGTTCTGATGCTTTCTGGAAGTTTGCACCTGCATTTAGAACTACTTTTCAGATTTCTTTTTAGATAAATTCAATATCAGCCCTGCCAAGTTTGCCCCCTCTACTATGGCAGAGACACGTACTCTTATCAGTTAAAACCCAACCGTATTTATTGTGCATTTCTTAGTTCTGCATATATCCATATTTCAAGTTTGACAGCAGTTCTGAACTTGAGAATTGCAGAGGCTGTACTGGGGAAAGTGGTATTTGTGTGTGTGTGGATGTGTATTGTGCCTACATTCACCCACATATATGACCACATTAAGTATGTGCCTATAGTACATGTGTAGGATACATGCACTCTCAAGGTATACTTACTGTAAATAGCATACAGTGATTTGCCAAGGTCTTACAGATCTAGAGCAAGTACTTTGTATTTTAAATTTGTGCTAAATGAAGTCGACAGAGTCTGTAATGCATTAAAGAAAATCTGTGATAAATCTGTTCCTCATGTTTGCTGATAAAGTGTTACTTGTTTACCACATTGCATTGGTGAACATGATGCTGTAATAGATTGGTTTTGTAAATACAAACTAGGATGTTTATTGAGAAAGAATTAATGTTGAATGTCCCCAGCAGCAGTACCTATAATGTTGCCTTCCTGGGAAGGTGAAATGACAAGCAAAACTATTCATTTCTGCTATCAGGTAAATGAACTGTAACTGTAACCCCTCGCAGCTGAGGAATGGTCAGGCAGATAAGTTACTCAGGTGACTGCTTCTGAATGGTGCTTTATACTGCTTTGCAGTCAGAAAGAGGAGTAACTATTTTCCTCATTTCCATAACAGACCATCAAGGGGGTGCTTGTTTTTCCTTTAGGGAGCTGGTTTTCTGTGGATATAGTTTTATTATTCTTGGGGAATTCAGTGGGTATTGTGAAGATACTTCATGTCCAGAGTAAGGTTACTCTGATGGCCTCTGTCTTATCTCAATATCTGGACAGTATTTAGATACTGAACTGTTGCCTTGTTTTGGGCCGTTCATTCTCCACAAGTCCCTCTTCATTTGTCTCCATTTCTCACACCTGCTATATTTTCACTGTACTGGAATCTTTAAGGTGCTGAGCATGTTTGAAATTTTAGGTTTTGGAGGGTTATTCCTTATCTTAAAAGTGAAAAAAAAAAAGGCAAAAAACCAAACCAAAAAACAAAACAAAAACAATACACACAAACACACACAGAGAAAGAACAAACCCACACAAAAACAAAACAGGAAACCAAAAAAATACCCCCAAAACAAACACCAAAACCAAACAAAACAAAAACTAAGTTGAAATGAAGGATGTCTGCTCATTTCCTGGTCTGAAGAATTGGCATCCTTACCTATAATGAATTCTGGGTCTGTAGAAGAGGATCTGTAAAAAAGTTCAGTGGGAAGTAGAGGACGGATAGGAGTAGACGGAATGGGTTTGAGGGAAGCAGGATTAGAATCATGTTAAAACAACATGCAGTATTGTTTTATCTAATCCCCTACCCCTAAAAATAGGTAATTCAGTGAATTTCTTTGAGCATAAATAAATTTTAATTTCTTACTTACAAAAGGATGTTTAGGTGCAGTTGTGCTTTATAAAAAACAATCCAAGACTGAACAATTTACATTTTGAAAGTTGATCGTGTGTATTTTTATTGCAGGAAAAGGTTGAAAATTGCTGCTATTTTATGACTGTAGCCTGAGAAAGTCTGCAAGGTCGTATCAATGCATCTGTAAAAAGAAATAAAAAGTAATAAAAAAGGTGCAGCTGTGGTGACTCGGTTCCCTTCTGACACCTGGTGGTTAAAGACGAGAGCTACATGGGCAAAGAAAATAATCAAGTAGTAAAAGGCAAAAAAATAGTGAATAAAGGGGAATAGTGAATATGGGACAAAGGGTTACCATGAAGGGAGAAAACATTAAGAAACTCTCACTATTCTGAAATTTAATGAATCAACGCAATTATAGGTTAATGATGTTCTTTATACTGCAGGGCATGCTACATCTCAAGGAGGTAGATTGCACTCAAGTTTTCCAGCTTTTGTTCTCTAAGTACTTTAAAATTGTGTTAACGCTATTTTGCATGTTTCCACACACCGTGTTTAATATGGGCTTATTACAAAAAGGAGTGTACTGACCAGAAGGGGCTATATAGGTCATTTAACTTCAAAGTGAAGTTTTGAGATTATAGCAGAGAAGTTTCCTAAATTGCTATGTAAAGTTTGAGGAGTAACCCATCTATTTGAAATGTGAGTTATGGAGATTTCTGTGGGAAAGGTGTTCATGTAAGATTTTATTTAAAATTATTCAAGCATGTAAGTTGTTTTATTACCAAAGAAGAAAAGGTAATTCTTGCATAGCACAGTCGTGAACACAAGAGAATAATACTTGAATGTGTATACTTGCTTTTTGCAACAGTTTTGAAGAATGAAAATTTCACTTCGAAACATCGTGACCCACCATATCCAGTATTTCCAGGATTGTAGGTTGAATTTTCAGGTCACCAGATTGACCAGTGAATGTTTGTACCTTTTCTTTTAGAAATGTTGATGAACAGTGCAGCTTGCTCAGTATTATAACAAAGATTTTCATGAGCATATATTGAGTACATTTGTAAATATTGTTGCTGCTTTGTGTTCAGATGAATTCTGTGTGATAATAAAACTGAACATACATTAGGCATTAGGCAACATTAGGTTGTCCAAAACATCCAAACTTTATATTTAATTTTCTATACATTAGGAATGATGCCTTAATAATTTCTGGGGTTTTTTTCAATCATCATGTGTCCATGGCTTAGTGTAGTTCTGTGCTTCAAAACCTCTGTTTTCAGCACCTTTGGCCAAAACCAAGCTCTCTGGATAGAGATTCAGGAACACATTTGTTGCCCTAGGGCCCAAAAATATGTAAACAGCAGTGGAAAGCGGGGAGTGGGGCCTGGGGTGGTTAACATCATCGCCTGAAGGCATGATTGGAGAACTAGGGACCAATATGCTAATAGGACAGGACTTATAAAAGGTGTAGGGCTTGTGACCGAGTGTCCATTTTGGGTGTAGTCCCATAAGGGGGGGACTTGGCTTGCCTGAATGTACCTTAAAGGCCTTGAATAAATTTGTCCACTTTTTATGCACCTAATTGTTTTGGCCTCTCTTTCAGGTGGCTTGTTTTAGGCATCAGGAAAAGCATGCGTGCTTTAGCGTGTATTTTCTTTGCAAAACAATGAAGCATGTCTCATACTTTACTGATAATTAGGAATATTTTATGTTTTCTTTCTGCCACCTTGTGGCATATTTTCGTCTGTCACATATGTCAGCAGCATCAGTCACTGTTACTGCACAGTCTATAACTTTTTTTTTTTAAATGCATATTTTGGAAACAAAAAGCAAAATGAGGAATTGTTGAAAATGTTCCCACCCCAAACTTCTGTCTTCTAATCAGATTTTATGGAATTAATCTCTCAGAGAAGTCTAAGCTCTCTGATCTGCTTTGGTCGCCTTTCCTTACCACACAACATGAAAATAAAATAGTGAGTGAGAGTGATTGTTATTACTGATTGAAAGTATTGAGGAATGAGTAAAAGCAATGATTTAATAATTCTGCAGCGTATGACATGCAATTTGGTGCCTATATCAAGCTGAGAGCTTTATAGAAATATTTCCAAGTGTATTCAGATTGCATGGCCTGGTTTTGGTAGGGGGGGTGATACAGAGGTGGCTTTGTTTTCATAGTGTTGCTACAGGTGGCCCATGGCTGACCAAGAAACATCCATTGGTCATTTTTCCATGGTAGAAATTTATTTAAATACTTGCTATTTGGTTTTGATTTGATTTGACAGACAGTGCTAATGTCTAGCAACACTTCAGAAACTGGGCAGTTCACAAGCAGTTGTTAATTTTTTGGAAGACAAAGTAATATAAGTGGGAGCTGAAAATACCGACTGAATTACATATTTGTAGCAATGAATGAAAAGCAGGTGGGGTGCAGGACTCCGTGCTAGAATAGGTAGCTAATGAGTGTAAAGTCCAAATCCCCTGTGTGCAGCTTAAATACAATCTTACTTATGCTTTTGTCTCTAGCTCACCTAAAGCTTGACAAGGAGGGACCACCAGGTGGGTGGAACAGTGTAATGTTGTCTGTCTGTGTCTAGTCTTTGGTCTCTTTTGCTACCATAAAGGTAGAATTTACCTTTCCTTGATTGAATAGAAGTGGTAAAGGCACAGTCTGCTGTATCTACCACTGTTCAGAACAAAAAATTTTGTAAGACTGACAGAAGTTCTATTATAGATCAGGAGTTCTAGCTTATGGTACTTTATTTTCTATGGCTGCCATCCCACTAAGATGAGTGGAATTTAGGTAATTTCTTCTTAATTTCACAGTGCTGAGTGTGAAATTTTGCAAAATTAAGATATGAAGTCTGGTTGGAAGAACATCACAATTGAGAAGTGGTGTATTGCTTTTTTTTTCTCCCCCGCCCCCCCCATTTATTGTGGCTGTGAGCCAAGTCCAAGTAAATGTGACCCATTTTAGAGCTAGTCTGATATGCCTAATATCAGACGTGTTATAATCTGGCAGTTTATTCTGAAAATCTTTGGAGCAAAAAGACTGTAGTGAAAATTAAAGTGATGATAGATCTTTATATTAGAGTTATGGAGAAGTACTTGATCCTTATTCAAAACAAGAGCATGTTTAAGACTGACAAATAGGTACAGTAAAATCCCATTGACAACCATGTGAGGGATAATTAGATACTAACTGATAATGTAATTAATAATCAAGGAATCACAGAATGTTAAGGGGTTGGAATGGACCTTAAAGATCATCTAATACCAACACTCGTACCATGGGCAAGGATGTCTCCCTGTAATAAATTGGTAGGGATGTCTTTTGGAGGAAAAGAAGGTTTAATTGTCCTTTAAGAAAAAGAATTAGCTATGTTAACCTGATTTTGGGGAGTTTATGTCACTTACAGCCCCTGCTGTGTCTTTGTGTGTTTTCTTGCTGAGTTTTGTACCCACCAAGAGCAAGACACACAGAGCCTTGGCCATTTTTGGATTTTAAGGGAAGCTTAAGGAAGAGATTTTGAACAAGCACTCCTGACTCAGAAGCTCCTTTTAAGCAGCTCTTTTAAATTATCAAATTATAGAATCATAGAATAGTTTGGGTTGCAAGGGACCTTAAAGATCATCTAGTCCCAGCTCCCCTGCAAGGGCCAGGGGCACTTCCCACTAGAATAGGTAGCTGAATGTTGCGTCCAATCCGGCCTTGAACAGTGCCAGGGAGGGGTAATTATTGTCAAAATGTGTAATAACTAAAGGAAGCTGAGTTGGAGCTCATTTTAAGAGGAGTTTCTGAAAGTATTCCTCATTTTTCTACAACAACTTACCGCTTCTGCAATTGCGTGCTGAAGGAACGGACAAAACTGGATAAGGCATTTTTCAAAGCATTTGTATTTTTTTGTGTATATTTGTTCATTCAAGTAGCTTCCTGTTGTCATGCTTTTCATAGAATTACACACTAGTAATCTGCTGATTTACAGCTTTGTAAAGATTAAGGTTTGGTTTCTTTTTTTTCTTTATCCTTTTTTGTAGTTGAGTTAGGAATACTAGATGTTGGTGAGGATTCAATGTGAATATTTTACAAGATTTATAAACAAACCTTGTGACTAGGATAAACTCTTCTTACATTATGTCACTGAAGAACTAGTCCTTAATTCTACCATGAAACACCATTTAGATGATGATGATGATGATGTAAGTGGACATCATATTAGAAGAAATAAATCCAAAAGACTTTGAAGCCCTCCTATTCCCTTTGAAGTTTCATAATGAGAGTCCAGTCATGTTTGTTACAGCTGCATGGGTACTTTTTAGGAAATAGGATGGTGTTAAGACAATTTTGCATTAATTAAAGCAACTTATATTGGAACATGTTAGAATTTCCCTGTGCATGCCATTGTTGATTTTGGGTTAGGAAAGTTATATTGTCTGTGTAGACTGCCATTAAGTGGGCTTCTGGGTAGTCTGGTCTGAGAGACGTTTTTCTCCCTCACAATTCAACTGCTAGCATTCCCCATTTCCCTCATGTCTTAGTTTTGTCCAGGACCCTAATGTTATTTGGTACCACCTTACATCACTGTTAGAGGTGGGAAGAAATGGACTCACTCTGGCTTCCAGTCAAAAAGCATGGCAGGAAGGGGGAAGCCATGCTCCATTTTTTGTTGTCTCAGGTTCCAGGGTGAGCATTTTTGCATGTGAATCACCCTCTGGTTTGCATACTTTTGTTATTAATACTGTTGCCATTACTGTTTGTTTTCTTATCTCATTGCTGTTTCCCTTAACGCGTTCAAATCTCAATCTGTGATCTTTACTTGTGATGCTTCCAATTCTTAACTCCATCCCACTGCAGCAGGGAGGGAGAGGGGAAGGAGTAGCCAGAGAGCAGTTGTCATTTGGGATAGTTTTGGTAGGAGACACCAAATTGGGGAGTAGCATTCCTAAATCAAGTGGGCTCTTCCTCACGGGACTCTGGTGGTGGTGCAGAGTTTTGTTGAAACTCTTAGGTACTTACAGTTAGAGGCCACTTGTGTGATTTCCTGCCTGTGGGGAAACCAGGTAAGTGGGCAAATTATATTTGCCTATCCCCAAAAAAATCTCATGCTTTTGTCCTTCATTCCATTGAAAAAAATAAGTAAACAACATCTTGGACTTGTTCGCGGAACAGAGAAGGAAAATCCTACCATTCATCTCTTCCTATGCAATTTCCTGAACATAGTTAACAATACTGATCATAAAGATACATGGTTTAGATTTTGAAGATCATCTGAATTTCTGACTAAAAGGATTAGAGATGTACTTATTTGGGAATTCAGTGTGTTTTGAAGGAGTCAGCTGAAACTGAACTGTCCATTCAGTATCATTAGCACTTCAATATTGTAGCTCAGCTTTCTCTGTAGAAACCATAGACCCAAATGGGCCCACAGAAACTACGGGTGTATTGCCTGGAGACCATGTTTATCCTAGAAGGTCAGGGAAATAAATAAATCTGAGCTGTTGGGGCAGTAAATGTTGATGTACTTGTTCTTATTCAGATACCAAAGGCCTAATAAAACTAGAATATTCTGCTATTTTAGATACTTGGTTTTTATGATTATTAAGTGTACATTCAAGCAGTTCTGTGTTATACAATTTATTTGCAAGATTAGCTTTCAGGGCAAAATTTTAGAAAATGCAAAGCTTTAAAAATTAGCTCAATGTATTGAATATCTCTTCCTTTGTTTCAAATTATTTTGAGTTAAAATTTAAAACTCATAAAGTGCAATACCTATTGAAAAGATTGTGCTTTTTTTATAACTTAATCAGGATAAGGAACTTTTCTGTATTGCATTACTTTTTTCCCCATATGTAAGTTCTGTTAGCTGTCAATTTTCTGGGTTCCAGGTACTTTTTAATTGCAAAATTGCTATTCAAGAGAACATGAATAAAACTTTCTGGTGTCATACCTGTGCACCTCTAAGGTTCTCTGTGAATTTGTATAGTTTTTGCTCTGGCAGATGATGTTGTCTGAAAGGCTGTAGGCATTTGTCCACTGTTACTCAATGCATGATACTCTGGATAGAAGCACTTGTCATCTGATTTTTATCTAATTTGTCTCAAAAGTTGTTAAGAGTAATATATCCTTAAGGGGAAGCTAACTTATTTAAGCCCTATAGCCACTGTCCTCTCAGCAGGCAGATTGGAGACCAGGCAAGTACAACAGGGTATTTGTACAATCAGCCTTCTGTTATCCATCATAATAAAAGAATTTAAAGCTTCAGAAAATTGACATTGAGGTGTTAGAGCGTGTCCAGGGCAACAAAGCTGATGAAGGATCTGGAACGTAAATCCTGTGAGAAGCAGCCGAAGGAGCTGGGGTTATTTAGTCTGGGGAAAACTTGGTCTTGGAGGTCTTTTCCAACCTTAATGATTCTTTGATTTTCTGAAAATGCAGCCCCTCTGACATTGCACAAACTAGGGGATATATTGGCATGAAATACGGTACAGAGTCACCATGTGACACAAGGATCAGCTTGGAACTATAGTGGAGGTTGTAAAAACGAGGGAGCCAGGTGGTGCGTGGTGTCAGGATCAGTGTGAGTACTGAGACACAGAAAGGTCTGGCTAAACATCAGGAAACGATTTCTCACTGTGAAGGTGACTGAGAAACTAGCACAGGTTGCTCAGAGAGGGTGAGGAGGATGGAGATTCCTGGAAGTATTCAAAAGCTGTTTGGACATGGTCCTGGGCAACCAGCTCTGGGAGAGGTGCAGGAGCAGACCAGATGCCTCCAGAGGTCCCTTCCAACCTCAGCCATTCTGTGGTTTGTGATTAGAAGCTTTTTTCCATGTCAGTCTTGAAGGACCTTAAGGTATGGCAGCACCAGGAACTGGGAGGTGAATACAGTTCGCCTGCAGCCTTGTGTCTGGGCTGGCTCTGAGAGCTACCCTCATGTGTTCATGGGTCATGATGAATGAGGCTGAATAAGTTGCAGTGATTATGTGAGAATCAGGTGGGCTACACACAGAGCCATATCAGACTTCATAAACTCTGGCATTGTTAATTTTTGACCTAGACAAATCACTCAGTGATACATTGGTATTTCTGGATTTCATGTGTAGTCTATGTGAATTTTTTTTTGTGAGTTAAATGGAGTTTAAATGGTAGTTTATAAAGCTTGACTTATATTTTGTTCCCCATATAGTTCCTTCTGTTAACGTCATTATTATTTGCTTTGCTGTTGTGATTTTTACCACTCCAAGCAGCATCCCAACACCACTGCATGATTAAACTTTATTATTCTGTTGCCAATATGTTAAGGAACTGATTTTTGGAATTACATGAACACAATTTTTTTTCTAGTCAAATTCTTTAGCATTTTAATGATTCTGATTGCCATCTCTGTATGTAGGATATTTTCTTAAGATGTTAACTGTCCATGCAGAATTATACAAAATTAGGGTGATTTCACAAGACATAGAAAGAAATGGACATTAATTACTTTATATTATGCAAGACAGTATAATTGTGATGTGATTTTCATTATAATATCTTGTACAGAAAACTAATTCTAAACTAATTAAAACAAAGTACTTTCATTTTCAAACATCTGCTTGAGAATGAAAGTACTTTGCTGGGTGTCAGCTTCTATCCAATTCATAGTCGCTTCTTCTAGTTAATATAATGGTAAAAATAACCAAAAGACACTTACGGTGTTGAATGTCACTTTATATCTTAGTAGAAAATTTATTAAATCTGTTACGGTATATCCGTTTATGATGCACTTGCTTTTAGGCAGTATCGGTGTTTTAAGAAAGTAGTTAGGATTATTAATTTTTATAGCTTAGTACTTTCTAAGCACATTTTTAAGAAATAAGTAAACAGTGAAAGGATTGCTACTCTGTCTTACCTCTGCTTTAGAACAAAGCTTAAACAAAACAAGCTCTAGAACTTGTTGCAGAGCTTTCAGCTAGAAGCAATGAAAAACATGTGCCAACAATGACATATATTTAATTGTTAAAAAAATGTTAAACTTCTTATGCTGTGTTAGATTTCATTCCATCGCTCTCTAATTGCACAAACATTTGTGCCAAGGTAAAAAAAATAAGCAACAGAGGGATGGGAATGGGTAGACATTGTGAAAAATCTGCTTCTGGTGCTAGTGCAGGTCTATATCAGCATAGGTGAATTATGACTCTCTTACCCAAATCCCAAAGAATTTTAAGCATTGGGCAATCCCACTTAGAAAGTAGATCTTTTGTTAAGATAGATCAGTATCCTTCTGTTAGCCAGACTAAGAACTGATTGTTAGGAGCATTTTCAGAGCCTGGTGTTTGCCTCAGTTATCATGTGACCTTAAAGAGCTAACCTTGAAGTCAGGACGTTCATAAGGTTCGTGCCCTGCAAACTGAGTGCTTCAGCAGCTGAGGTGCGAGAAGGGTCACAGCTTTTTCTGGGCACCTGAGGCAACTTATTTAAGTCCTGTTTAGGTGAATGGATATGCAGAGCCTGTATTCAGAGGGAATATCAACCAGTCAAAGGAATTAACAACAGAAAATCTAGAAATTTGTAGACCTAACCGGTTGTGATTCCAGCAGAGCAGTCAGGTAGTTTTTCCATGCTGGAAACCTCTAAGCAGAGACGTGTCAGAGGGCGAGGAGAAGTTCACATAGATACTATTACTAGCTGGAATCACCCAAGGCTTTTATTTTATGCTTTGTAAAATACTGATGCCTTTTCCTTTTGATTTTGTGTCTCGATTCAGCTGCTTGCATATAGCTTCACCTGTGTTTGAAAAAAATAGCTTTACATTAAAGCTTCCATGTCAGGCAGATTTCAGGGTGATGTTCAAGTTATCTTTTCTTTTCTCTTTCCTTCATGTGCTCTGAAGAGAAAAAAAAAAGCACCTACGCACTGGAATATTTTACTGATCTGGTACTTTGATTGATACTTTGAGACTTTAATGCTATTTTATTGGTTCTGCTGTTCAATGGATCATACAAACTCCTTAGTCTTAGAGAAAATTGACAGTGAAATTAAAAAATTTTGAACTGTTTTCAATCCATGTTTAAATTAGAGTTTAGTTAAGGAAGCAGAAGCCAAGCCAGGAAACTGGAAGTACACTTTTGGTTGAATTTTGATTTGAAAGCAGATAGAAGTGGGATTTTGATCATCTAAGAAAAATCTGCAGTCTCTTGTTTAGGGGGGCTGTAGTTTCTGGACTAGTGTCTTGCAGGAGACTCTCTTGAGGTCTCTTAAGCCCTGACACCAGTGTATTAAAAGGGTTTCTTCATCTGGCCAAATGCAGTCATGGTACAGATTGAGGGGAACCACCATATTAGAGGCTCTAGAGGTGCATTTGGTAAATCTACATCTGAACATTACAGCCATCACTAAACCTGTGTGATCAGTGCCTGGCCTCCCCATTTTTTCACTGCTTATTTAAATTTCTCTGGCTTTCAGTTTCATGCTTTAAGCCTTTGGATTTTGTTATATTCTTGCTAAATGCCAGCGCTGTCCTGTGTCTCATTCACAGTGTTCTGTACTTGAACTCTGTAATTAATCTTCTTCTGATAGAATTAAGACAAAGAATTCTTTGCATTTTGCTGTTTGGTACTTTCTGAGGTCTTCATTTGTATTTGTGATTGCTATTTTATCCAGTTTGACTGTGTTACAGTAATTGTATGTTTGCAGTTCTGTTTAAATAATTGTATTTGATGCATGTTATTTTAGAATTCAGGTGGGTGGGTGTGTGTGCATGCATGTGCATGTCGTAATATCCTATCAGTTCTGCATTTAGCTGCAAAGTTAAGGAAAACTGACATTTTCTTTTGTTAAGTCTGTCTTATCTTCCCCCCTCCCCGTTTCCCTTCTCGGCATGGAAGACCTCTGCTTTATCCTCTTTTCTCAGAAACACCATGGAAAATCTGGTCATGTGGTCTTAGGAAAAAATGCTAACTACTGTGTTCAGATTTTCTTTTCCATCACCACTGTAAAAGGTCATTTTTTTGAGAGCCTGCACCTGCATTCTGTACCCAGGGTGCTGTATGAAGTATTCTAAGCTGAAGATGGCACATTGTTTTCTGACTCTAATGGAATGTACTTTTTTATTTCTGCAGAGTACCAAGCTGCCATTCTGCATTTAAAGAGGGAACACAAAGAAGAAATTGAAACATTAAAGGTATACTTTTTTAATAATTTACTTTCTTTCGCTGATTTTAGTGCATTTTGTGATTTAAGTAGTGCAAACATATACTTTCTGTCAAATGTTAAGAATTTAATTTTGTCTTTCTAGAAGATGTTTCTAGTTGACTGCCAGCTCAGCTAAAATTAATCTGGTTAAAATCTATATCTGCACTCAAAAATTACTTTGTTAACCTCTTCCTGGTGCTCTTCTACTGACCTGTATTCCCTCTCCAGGCTCTTGCTATCTCTTGCTGGCTCTGGCATCAAACTGGTACTGTGGGATGGTTTGAGGTTCCCATCCCACAACAGCTTCACCAGCTTGGCAAAGCTTATGGCTTTATCCCCTTCTCTGACAGATGGATCCCATCAGCCCCATATACAGTGCAGACTAATAATCTAAACAACATACAGGCTGAAAATACTGAGTTCCTGCATTCCTGATATGTCTTGTGTCCAAAGAGGGTCAGCATTAAATTACTCATTTTGTGAAGATAATGTCGAAACTTACTGCAGTATGTTATTTTTAATAGTGGGTGAAATCTGAGAGTCAGATGCTGCTATGCAGTCTTGATTGTTTAGTAAATCATAAATTCTTGGTCCTGCTTCTAAGTTTTAGTAGCTTTCCAAATGAAAGGGGGTAATTTCAAATTCTTTTTTCCTATTTTTATAGCTTGTCTGCTTTAAGAGGCTCTTTCTTCTATGACCCTAATGTTCAAACGTTTTAAAGAGCCTTTTTTTCTCTGCATTTCTATTGTTACCCTTTATTATTTTGTTTTTAATTTCAAAGGAATTTTTCTTGCCTTTTGTGATTCATTTAAGTATTGTTGCTTCAACCTGAAATCGCTTCAGTCTGTAACGTTTTAATATAACAGCGCAGGGACGTGATTTTTGTTCATTCTTTATGTTGCCAGTGTTTGCACTGGTAAAAATGGAATGCACAGGAGAAGAACATACTTTTTCTGTATACTGTCTTTCTTATCTTTTCATTTCTTGACTTCCTGACTGTCTTCCATTTGACTTGACTTTCTTGACTTTTCATTTATTCAAAATAAAAAAAAAATCATTACTACATGCTACTCTACATTATTGCATAGTGTGAAGTATTGAAATTCACATTACAAAATTTCAATGGGAACGTATAATGGACGAGTAAAATAGTGTTGTGATTTAAGGTAATAACTTGTTACATTTTATTCTTTGTTATTCATTTTATTTCTTTATAACAGAAAAATATGATGGTAGATATCCCAACCATTGGAAATTCTTGGGTTAAATCTGGTTTTGTACTACACACTGAGAAAACCTACAGACAGGAATTTCTCTGAACCAGTTATTTTGCAAACTGGTCCGAATCCTGTATCTTGTGTTTATAAGGAGGTTTGATTGTCATACTTTCTCTGCAAAAGGCTAGGAGTGACATCCTTAGTCTTTGCTATTCCTAAAAGGCCTAGAAAAATGTTAAGAAGTTCTGCAAGGTGTATGTAGGGGAAAGTTGTCAAAATATTATTAAACTCCTCTCTGAAAGTGAAAATAAGCAACATTATCTAGAATCTGTCAGTGGAAACCTGTATGTAGTGGCTTATAAGTGAGTGATATGGTTATTCCTTAGCATCAGAAAGTGCCCTATACTTTTGTATTATTTCATTTTGTTGGCTTTTTTTCTTGAGTATGTGAACAGAAATTCCTAGTTGTTTTTTATTCTGCAGGATTTGTTATCACTGTGTTATTTTCCCATAAACTTCATACAGAATACCTGGAGTGCAACCAGGACTTTACCCGTACTGCTGGTTTGTAGGGGTTGGTGCTGTTTCTGTGAGACAGTGAAGTTGCAGTAAATGTAGCAGTCTTGAAAGATGTACATCACTTGTGATTGTTGGGAGGATAGGGAGGGTGAATGATAGAACTGTGTTTTATTTTGTCATCTTTCTTTTGTCACCAAAACTTGAACCGAACCTTTCTTGCTTTTTTTGATGTCAGTTGAAATCAGTTTTTGTTATGTAGTGTATGTACTAATTAAGATTACAGCATTTATCACACCAAGTCAATTACTGATGAATCTGTACTATCTCTTACTGTATAACAATCTGTATAACTCATTACTCTTGAAGGGTTAAGTAATGTGTGTAATTCAACTGAATCACCCACATGAAGGTAATATCTAAAAAGGGTAATATGCATAAAATTAATATCTAAGGTAATATCTAAAAAGGGTAGTATCATTGCTGCGTTCAAACGATTTATTCAATTTTTCACAAAATATTTACAAAATACTCAATAGTGTATTTTTAAGACATGAAACTATTTCTGTTCTGTACTGGTAAGTGTTTTGCTTTCCCTGCTCTTGCCACTAGATGTCAGCTGAGTCTTTCAGAAGTTCCCAAAAACGTGTGCCCGTTTCATACTTTCTTTTAAACTGAGAGAGTGTGTGGTGGTAACATCCTGCCCACTGTTTGTGTATCTGGCAGTTTTAGTTTTAGGTCAGAGATCGTCTTGCACGTTCTGGAACTGGAATTGAAGTTGTGCAGTAGATAAGTCATAGCTGTCACTGCCTTCATAGTCTTTGTCCTGCAGAACCAAATCTTAAGTGTCTAATAACCAACTAAGTAGATGACCACATTAACTCAAAGTAATGTAAATGGACTGCTGACTTCTGAAAGAAAGGAATTTACTTGAAGGCAGTATTCTGATTGCAGTGCTTAATATTTAACCCAACACATAACTTCCCCATAAGTTAAGTTGATAAAATGATAAAAAATTTAAGGTTTTCCCCAATGTCTCCTTGTTCCCTTAGGCACAAAGGTCCCAAATATCCCTTCATCTTTAGTTACATGGAGGTTTAATACTGCTTTTTGAAGATGGAATGAAAGTCCTTAGCTGTCTACAACCCTGTACCCTATGCGTGGGTGTTTTTCTTTGATATAGATTGTTAGACTTCCACCAGCTTGCTAGATCTTTTACATATTTCCAAACTGAGAATAATAGTATTTATTAGGTTTTTATAATATTACATAATGCATGTAATATAATACGGTAAAACAAATATAATAGGTATTTTATAAAAAATTACAAGCTATAGCTAGCTTATAAATTATTCAATAAATATTATATAATAAAATCCTCTTTTTACATCTCTTGAAGTATCTCATGGCAAATTTTAGAAAGAAATACCTGTATAGTTACATGTAACACAGTTATAAACATATTATTGAATTAGGAAATAGTGAATAGTAATGCAGTTGGTGTAAAACTGCCTGTGACATTAAGAAAAAGCAAGCTGGCCTTATTTAGAGAAGAATGTGTCATGAGGTGTTCATAGTGACCTTTGTGGCCTCCTTGGTAATGTTTGCATTTTTGCTTTTTTGTGAAGGTTCCAAGAGCTGAAATGTAGAAGTGGCTAGAAAGTCATTTCCTTTTTGCAGAAGAACTTCCTTAACTTTGAAGACAATTTCATATCATAAATTGAGATTAAAAACCAGTGCCTCAGAGTGCCTTAGAAAACATTGAAAAATGTGGAAGAAAAAGGAATGTGAAAGGAAAAGTCATAGCAACAGTCAAAATTATCTGATAATTTAAAGTTCATTTATTTTTATTTTGTACTGAGACCACAAAGGCATAAAAACATTTACATTTTTATAATGTAATAAAAGTCTAGCTCTGTGATGACTATTTCATTCTTTCAAAAATCTGTTTTTTCATGTCGCATGTTTCCTAAGTACTTTCTTGTTTCTTTGTCTTTTCACTTTACCATTTGTTTTCACTCGTGGTCAGAATACTTCCATTTATGAATGCTTCCATTGCTCTTTAATTATAACATGAGTATAACAAAAGGTGCTGCTTCTCCCTGCTACATTTTGAAATTTTTAATTCAACTGTGGGACACAATGGCGAATAGTATTGAAAGTTGTATGTCAGATTGCTCATCAAAATACCTCTTTACAGAAGTTGGTGATTTCAGGTTTTTTTTCACAACTTGAAATGTCTTTAACATATATGTAGAAGTAAAATCTCATTTGAGCTTCAGAGCATACATCAGAAACTGGATGTTTTAACACCAAATGAAAACATATTACAATATTTTAATTTGTCTAAATCTTTTTTATAAAAAAACTATTGAAACAAACTGGAGTTCTTTTGAGCAGATTAAATTGAAGAAATCTGACCTGGATGCTCTTAGGGATCTTTATTATTCCTTTCTGGAGAAAAAGAAAATTTAAAGTTTTTTCCCCTCAGTTTTGTGTTGGCATATGTGAATTTTTGCATGGGAAAGAGATATCATGATTCGTCAGAAGTCACTATGTTTTGAAATCTACTATTATATATGTGAATATATGCTGACTTTTGGTAATAAAATTTTGCTTCAGGATGCAGAGATTGTTTTTAACTTTCATAAAATGAAATGCATCCATAAGGTGGCTGGCTGCTTTGAGTGTTTGCTGTTGGATTTTCATATTCCAGCATGAACATGTAGAAGAAAATCTGTATCATGTATTCTTCTCTCTGTGGTGGAGTTGCAGCTCAAAGGAGCAGCCAAGGTCAGCAAGGGTTTATTAGGCAGTCCTTCCTAATGAGCTGTTCAGGCTTTTCAGCATTTCCATGTGGTGAACTGATGAAGGTCTCCCAGCTTGCGGTTAATTATTGATGCTAATCTTGCCTAACTTGAAATGTTTCAGTCTTTCAGCTGCTAAATGTGTAGTTACACCAGTGTGTGTGTACTGTGTGCCTTTATGAATCTCCTTCTTGGTTACTTAGTCCTCTTGAAGGAATTCTCGCTGTTCACTGCAGAGTCTTCTCTGTGATGCAGGAGAGGAAAAAATGTAAAGACTGGAAAAAGCGTAAAATTTATGAGAAAAAATAGACTGAAGTCATATGAAATGGTATTAAAATATAAGTTTCAGAACTCCTAAGGCTCCCATACAATGGCTGCAACATTATCTTTAAAGTTTGCATTTCCTAAAACAGTAAAATCCCATCAGGAGAAAAATCTTCCTATAATGAAAAGTTTGCATAGCCAGTGCTAGAGAAGGTGAAGTAGCAGACTGTTGAGCAATAGCAAAGGATAGGAGCAACAGAACAGTAACTTTCTAAAGGAAGCAGCACTTAATCTCTTTGGAACCACTTGAAAATTGCATCTTTTGCATCTTCATTGAGAAAGGAAGTTGGGAACAATTCTTCATGTTGTATGAAGATATTCCCCAGTTCAGTGCTTAATTATGCTTTAAAAACTTGCACATCTCTATATTAATTTCATATTCTCTGATCAAATTCTTGATGACATTTTAAGCGTCTCTGCTGTGCTCTGATACTTACGTGAAACATAATTCTCCCCGTTCATCTCTTCCATTGACTTCCTATTTTTCATATTTTTGATGCAATGGGTACTTTTCATTCGTATTTTCCTTTAACAATATGTTTGCATTGTGATTATTTTCTTATCAGATATCTTGAATGTCCTGGAAAATTCTTCTCCCACTGTGTTGTGTTTTTCAGTGTGGCCACTTGCCATATTGCCATTCTGTTATTTTCAATGCAGTTTCACTGTGAGACTTAGATTGTTTGAACTTCATGTCAGCTGCAGAATGCTGCTAATTCCGCATGTTGATCCAAGGATTCTCCTGTTTATTTAAGAAGTTACTACAGACCATATTCCCTGTATTGGAAACAGTGAAAATCTCTTTAACTCTGTTTCAGCACATGGACATGGTAATCCATAGTTAAAATGTGCACAGAGCAAGACAATTTATAGCATTAAAATTTCAGCAAGACTGAGTTTCTGCTCAAATTTAGACACATTACAAAACATTCTGCTTAATTATGGCTAAAACGAAACTCTTAAAATTCATTATAACCTGCTTCATTTTTCTTAGTTTGTGAAAGTTAATTTATCCCATCACTTTGCCTTGAGTAAATATATTATGCACTTAGGAGAATAAAGTGGAACACATACTTTGAGCAGGATGATATGTTATTTTCACAGATATTGAAGACCTCTGTAACATAGGAAACAATTATCTACAAGAGAAATTATTTGACGTGCGATCATGGAATTATAAAAGCCACTAAAAATTAAGTATTATCAAAGTTACCATTTTGATTTTGAAAACATGTACTCCATGCTTTCTTGCCAAAATTATCTGTGCTTTGAAATTTACTACACCAGATATTTGTTTAAATCTAGTAGTCGTAAGGCATTTTTCAGAACGAAGTACATAATATTCTGTTGTTTAAAAATTCTGGCTCAAATATTCCTGGTTTTAGAACAGGGACACGTTTGTCAAGGATGAACATTTTGCTGATACAGGGAAAATCTGTCTGAAATTGGAAGTTAAAATTTTAAAAATAAGACTATTTTTTCTCATGTTCAGTAAAGACCAGATTTTTTTGGGCAGCTTCTGACTTTGCAAATCTAGTGATCATTGAATCTATTACATCTTCTGATGTTGAACAAACTTTTAATTGCCATTTCCACAAAGCCACCACAGTTGTTATAAAATATCACTGGGTCAAAACTAAGTTCCACTGATTAATGGTTGGCACAAGTTACTCTTGATTAGGTGGGGATCATCCTTCAGCAGATGCTTTCAAAATTATCTGTCTCCTGACCCAATTATTGATGGTTAGGCCAAGTGAAAGAAAACCCACTGGAAAGCAAAGCAGACATCAAGAGCTGGACATACATATGGAGAAGGGAAAGGTACAGCTTTAGACAAAAAAGTAGAGATACTAGATTAGAGATACTAGGACTGGCAGTCCTAGTAGCACATAGTCTCGAGACACTACGCTGGCAAGGTGAAGGGCAAACAAAGTAGCCTAAAATTAGGACAGAAAACAGTAGGAGGTAGATTACAAAGATGTGGATCTGGGCATCACAGTACATGTTTTACTTTTATGTGGGCAATTTTCTTCAGAATATGTATCCTGGAATGAATACAGTTCATTCAGTATTTGATTTTATTTTTGTTGGTCAGTGAGTGATACCCTGCCTTGCTTATTAATCAAGATTTGATCTGAATACGAGTAGTTTCATTATGTTTTTTCTACTGTCATAACATGTTCATGTATAAACTGGACTTTACAATATGTGTCAGAATAGGCATGTAATGTTATTATTCACAGACCTAAGATACAACAGATTTATTGGGATGCTTACATTTGCGTATATGTTCAGTCACAGTTCATTTTTAACTTACTTTGAAACTATATCTTAGTTCCCAGAATCTCAAGATAGATTTTTGTAAAAGAAGGTGTATCATTGGTGACTGCTTGAGGAAAACTGACTAAAATGGCTTGTGACTTGTCCTGCAGGAATTTTGCAGTTTGAGCAAGTGTAGAATCTGTTTTTCCAGGTCAGCATTATCATGCCTTTACTTTACAAGTGTACTTTACTTTACTTTAACTTTACTTTACTTTACTTTACTTTACTTTACTTTACTTTACTTTACTTTACTTTACTTTACTTTACTCAGAAAGACCTCTCTTTCTGAGGGTCCACACTTTCCTCTTACATACCTTTCAAATTCAGCACACATAATGCAGAAGTCTTAAAACAAAAGCTTGCTGCTTTTCCATTATACAGCTTTTAGCTTTTGTCTGGAATATCTCCCATCATTCACGTTCACTGAATGACATACTAGTTCTGTTGAAGAGAAAGTTTCTGTGTAGCTGCACTTTATGGAAACCTTGATGGAAAGGGATAAAATGAAGATTGTTCTGAGTTCTCCCTTTTAAGTAATTGACCAAGGATGGTTTTTCTAAGACATTTTTGTGTGCAATATTTTCTTCAAATTCTATAATGGGAACATCTAGAGTAATATGGTGATGAATAATTACCATGCATTAGGTCTTAGTTTAAAGTAGGTATGACTGTTACACAAAGAGTCATTTCCATAATTTATTGTTTATCCATGTAGAATCTCTCTTTGTTGTTTTGTTTGCACGTTAGAAACCTCTTTATTTTGGTGGAGAGGCTCATCATCTCTAAAAATTCTTAGAACATTCAGACAAAAATTATGTTCATTATGTAGAATGAAAATTGCCAGTTTCTAAAAGTGCAGAGTTACTCTTTTTTTATTCTCATGGCACTATTTTTCTGAATATTTCCTGTTGACAAGTAGTAGTCATTGCTGCTCATTATCCTTCTATAGATATGTAACTTTATCTTTGGTTACTGTTTTCAGTGTGCTTTACTAATGATGCTTGTTGCCTCAACTTTTACTTGAACCAAATAATTGGTTGCAACTTAGCAGCGTATATTATTGCTTTCCTGTGTCATTACAAAGCTTTGTTAAAATGCCTGATCTTGTAGACTGGTTGCCAAAGAAATTAGTTCTTTATAATGTGAAGCAATGTTGACAGTAAACGCTCCTTTCCATCCCCTCCCCGAAAGAAAAGGAAGAAAAGAGAAGAAAAACAAGGTTGCATTACAATTCTGGCAACATCAGCCACACTAATAAAATCAAATTCAATGTTGGTTTACGACTTTGAATTTATGTGACTGCACAGGATCAAAGGATTTGTGTCCCACTGGACTGCAAGGTCTATAGTTCATGGCAAAAAACCTCATCAAAAAGAACATTTTAGTAGTAGGGCTTTTCATTTTAATCAGCCCCAGTAATAAAAAAGCTGTTAGGTGTCCAAAAACATTCTCCCAAGATCAGAGACAACTTGCTCTCTACTACAATCAGTTTTCTTATTGGATCCATACTGCCTCTGTAGTTTTTGTCACTGAAACTTCATCTTCAGCTTGTTTTCAGCCATTTTTACATTGTTTTCACATTTTATATGCCAAAAGTAAAATACGCCATATGTATCAGTAAAAATAATGATTCATGTAATTTTCCTGGCAATTGAGAAACATTGTAACTTAAGTAAATTATCATCAAAACAAATTATTCATGTAGAATTTTAATTATCAGTCTGTATTTCTGCATATTGTATTTAGAAGTGTTTTATAAGCAATATTCGAGGGGTTTTTTTCTCCTTGCATATAGTCTCCTTGCATATAGGTGAACACCACCACAGAGAATAGGTATTACTGTTTTTGTATCTATACAGACATAGTAACTGAGGCTGTCCTAAAACTAAGGTAGCAGCTGCACGTGAGAAGCAGAGTAGGATAGTAGCTACAGAGTTTGTGACAGGAAAGGAATATTTGCATTTTGCATGTTAACTCTTCATGGTCCTAGTTCAACAAAAGTTTGAAATTAAGTTTTAGCTTACAGTGTGGTTTCATTCTTTTATTTGCTTCACTTCAGGGAAGTTGCATGCAATATATCATTTACATTTATTGGTATGTTGCATCTTGAATCGCCTCATTCCATTCTGCAGAATTTAAATGTTTAGTGGAGTTTAACAATATTTAGAGATTTTGCCAATGAAATTGTCCACAAAATTACCAGTATTCCTAGAAATTTACAGGTTGGTTTCAATTTAGCTGGATACCCATTTTTTTCATATTATGTAGGATTCATTTTTCCTAGCGTGAGCTATCTTACATTTCGGAAGAATAAATGCATGGCCACTTTCTACAAGGATTGCTCTCTTTCACATGGCACGCAGGTAGCTGCTGTACACCACTTGCTGTACACTACCATTGTACACCAGTGGGTGTGATATTCCATTCTCTAGGAATTCACTGCTGCCTGAGATACATGCAGGCTTAAACTGGTTTTTGTTGATTGAATATTTTCCTGGGTTTGTTATTTTTAGAAATATTCATTTAAGTGAGAAACTTTAGTATTAGTGGGAATTCTATAATTGACCTATCAAACATTTTAAATCTGCATAAAATGTTAAATTATTTATTTTTAAATATTTATTTATTAATAACCTGATATTTACCCCTTTAAGCACATGGTGTTAACAGTTGCCTTTATTAAGTACTATTTAATTTAGGTTTTTAGAGTTTTTTTTGTAATTTGTCTCAAGAAATGACATTGTTTAGCAAATGTTTTTGTGGTAAACTTGTGAATCCAAGGCATTAATAATTTTCTCATTGAAATACATCAGATACAAGGAGAATTTAGATTCCAGTGAGATTTCCTCTGTAGACACAGAGATTCCACAGCAGAGTATATCACTTAGTTAATGCTGAAGTGGACATAATAGGATCCATAAATGTGCTGTGGAGTACAATGGACACCATTAGAGATATTTTTCCATATATTGGGATTCATAAAGTTTGCAGGATCTTGAAAGATTACCAAGAAATTTCAAGGTCACATCAAGGGGTCTATCTGATTATTTCATTAGAAGTTATGGAGTAGGAGAGGGATTTACTCTTTTTTCAGTGGGTTGGTCTGAGTAAAGTGACATGTATGTAGGACATCTTTGGAAAAAGAACTGGAGATAAGCTGTTGTGAGCTACGTATTGTATGACAAAATTCTCCAAGTGAGTTAATTTGTGTAATCTAAAATGGTTGGATGGTAGTTCTCAGCCAGGAAAGGACTGAAGGAAGGGTGTGTATATGTGCAGGAAACAATACCTAGATTAATGTAACTTGACAGAAACATTTACAGAGCAGACAGAAGGCAATTAGGATGAGGAAAGCAAAGTTTGAGGCAACCTGGAGATCACTCTGTGAGGAGCATGGAAAAGAGCACAGAACATCAAGAGATAATGGAAGGTCAGCAAAAAGCTGCAAGAGAAAATGCTGGAGCTTAAAAGAATATAGGACTGTGTGCAGCCCATACTGCAAGCGGCAGTTTGTACCTTGTACAGAATAGTCTCTCGAAATACGTAGTCCTGATCGGAAAACATCTACAGTCCTTGTCTCAGAGATCTGCTTTGCGTGGCTATTCATGCTCTTCTGATAGTGACAAAAATGGAGGTGCATTTGTTACCTTACACTTAAGTGGTCACTGAAAGTTTATCACTAGCGAGAAAGAATCAGAACCACAGAGTCATAGAATGTGCTGAGTTGAACGGAATCCGTGGGAGTCATCAGGCCCAGGTCCTGGCCCTGCCCAGAGCACCCAAGGATCACTCCATGTGCCTGATTCAATTCCTGTTCCCACTGTATTCCACTGTCAGCAGACTTTATAAAGTCCAGTTGTGGATTTATTTTTCCAAACTCATGGTACATATATATTAGGGAAAAAAAAAAAGACACAAACAGAACCTCCAGCTATTTCTTATTCATTGTCCTTATTAGGTCCACTAGATTCAATATGTACAAATGCACTGGCCAAAGGCTTTTAAATCTTGTGACAGGCACTTCTTGTTGGAGACAGGAGCACTGGCGTTGCAACTGGAATGATGTTAGCCTGGCTATTACTGATTTTGGGACCTGGAAAATGGTAAAGAGGGTGAGGACAGAAAGCATATAGAAAGAATCAAATTGTTAAAGAATGACATTTAATTTAGGAGATTACATTTATAGTAATTAAAAAAAGTGAAGGGTGTCAACAAACCTGTAATAAATATAGCAATTTCAGTGGCATGTTTTCTATGTAATATACAGTTAAATATGCATAGAAGATTAAATAGGAAAGTTGAAGGGGAAAACAGCACTGGGAATTATTAGGAAGGGAGTTAAAGGAACAAAACGAAGGGATGATACAACTGACTCTATAGGGGGAGGAGAGTGAAGAATAGCTGAAGATCTTAATAAATGTATTTTAATTTCATATGTAGAACTGAGTCTGTACAAAAGAAGTATTTGAAATGTGTTATGAATTCAAACTGATCCACAAATGTCATGACCGTGTTCGTGGCTACATCCAGAATAGTTTTGACTGAAATTGGAACAGTGAGTTGGAAGAATATTAGAAACAAAAATATTCAAGAAAACATAAGAATATGTAAATGTTAATACTCACTCTAAAAATGACATGCTTTTGAACGTTTTTCAGTAGTAAAACCAGGTTTCATTCTGTTAATACTTTCAGTTTCTCATTCTTTTTTTGTATTCAGAGAAGGGCAGTTTGCTGGTTTTGAAGTTTTTCTAACAAAGAATAAGAAAATACCAGAAGTAACAGCACAGGGAGTACGAAACAGTGCATTTCTCAAAAATAAATTTTCCTTAGATTGCCGTTAATCTACTTTTATTGAGTGTATTGCTTTCTCACACACTCATTCAGTTGTTCATTTGCCTGTTTGTTTTTAAAAAAAAATTACATGTATTTTCACAGTAAATATTTAAATTATAAAACTTGAAGTAAATTAGTGCTTGAAGTTTTACACGAATTTTAAGTCAATTTTAGTCCTATATGTAAGTAATCATGTACTTGGTATTTAAATTTTAAAAAAAATGCATGTTGGAGTGTAAGTAGGTATGTTTTAATTATGTGCTCTGCCAATAATTTTATACACCAGAATTGCTGGCTGTAAGGCTGTATTTCTTTCTCAACTTCACAAATGCCAATTAAATAACTAAATATAAAAAATATATATAGAAAAACATCGTTCTGTATACCTGCTGTGGTCAAATTTTATCCCAACTACTTTTGCTACATTTCCTCTGTAAAGCTATGTATTTATTATTTTTAAATTGGAAAGAGCATTGGACTCTCTACGCATTGCCTACACAAATATTTAGAGATCTGGGAATGTTTGAGAATGGTCAGTCATTACTTTTTTGCTATGAGGTGTAGGAACAATCCTTACTGTCCCCTTGACAATGATGACATACCATATGTAACTGTTTTGTTTATTGAGGTATTTGTGAGAGAGGAATTTTGATTTTTATGTAAACTGGCATGGGTGTAACAGTTTTTTCCCTGTGGAGAAATCCTTTGCTAAATCTCTGATTGTTGTTAAAATTTAAAACAAATGTATGTTTTTTCAAGGATGGAGATTGAACAAAAAAAAAGCCTCTTTTCCTTTGTCAACACAATAGGAGAATAAAAAGTGTGAACTCTTCCAAAAACTGAAGATTAAATTACTTAGAATGAACAAAACCAAGAAGTTAGAGGCTCTCTGTGAAAAATTTGGTTTTCCTCTGTTTTCTCTCTTTTCTCTTTTTCTTTGATGGCTAAAACACTATTAAGAAAAAAAAGCTGTAAAGTCTATAAAAATGCTTTTTATTGACAACTCAGTATTTATTTTCTTTTTTTTTTCCTTTCTCCTTTTTAAATATTGCTCTTCGCTGGAACATTTCCACATCTAAGAACTATATCTGTAGATACTTTGTGTCTTCTTTGTTCCCACTTTTTTTTCGTTTTCCTGGCTTGGCAGAAGTAACTAATTAGATGTAACAATCACTGTATAAAAGTCAGAGAAGGGAGTAAAATTCAGCTCACTTTCTCCTTAATATGTTGTTTTTCCACTCTAATTAGAGTAAAAACTTGTAAAAGTGTGTGTTTCTCAGTTACAGAAGAGGTCTGTCTCTGATATACCTAGAACAGCTTTGTTCATTAAATATGTGTCATTTTTAAACAGTCACTTTTCAGAGTAGAATTACACTGTAAACGCTTGTGAAAAAGTATTAGGCTTTGACAGTGGAGCATGAACTTGCTAGTTTCAAAGCAAAAGTTCTGGATATTGCTTGCTCTGAACAGTGTTTCAGAGAACTTTTTTTTTCATGTTTTATTGTTAAACTTCTCAGGATTTTTTAAAATATTCATGCTGCAAATAAGTATTGACTAATAACAAATAAGAAACTGATTTTTGAATGTAGATTGCTGTAGAGATTTACATTTTCCTCGTATTCATACATACAAATTGTTTTACAACTTTTCGTATCAGAGAAATTCTGCGTCATGGTTAAAAAGTTTTTGTTCACATAAAATCACATTATATGAAGCAATAACACAACGACAAATACACTTAAGTTGATGGCATTTAATTGACTGTAATTGACTATATTGACTGTATTAAATGAGACTATAACCTTTCTCTCACATATCAGAGCACAGGGAAAAGCTGTCACATTAGTATTGAGATCTGTCCGTGTCAATCCATGTTGTTTCAAAGACATTTTAGACAACCTGTAGGTTACGTGAATGAGAGGATTAATTCTTTAGCTTTTGTGATTAATTTATGATTTATCATTTGATATGGTAATGGTTAATGGCAATATGGTACACTGATTCAGTTTTTAGGTTTTTTCTTCCTTTAGTATATGCTTCATATGGGACCCATGGGACCAAGGCTGAGTTGTTGGCATTGTCCGAAAATATATCTTGCCTTTTTCTCTGTGTTGTGTCAAGTTACTTAGCAGGTGCCAAAAGGATGGGATCCTTTTACACCTACCAAGGGGGGGATGGGTGTAAAGGGAGAAAACAGAAGACACTGGAAAGCTAATCCAAACACTCCTGTTGTTTTCCAGGTTACAGTGTATCAGTATTTCTGGATATTTGCATAATCCTCTTACATCATGTATTTTAGTAAGAGCAGTCTTTTTTTTTTTATTAGGAGTGGCTTTTATTTTACCCATTAATAGAAATAATATTTTAGGATACAGGCCTTTTAAGCTTATATATAAATGTCTGTGTTCAAGGGATCTAAGAGTCAGCTGGGATCATTTGCTTGGTGAGTTGATTTTACTCAAGGAAAATGTATCATGTCCATTTCAATAGCAGGTATCAGACAGATCATGACAAATTAGAGTGATTTGTAAGTACAGGTGCTGTAGCGAGGCTTGAATGGCAAAATAGGCAAGAACTTTCTTTAGTCAGAACCAGAGATGCAAAACGTCTGAAACCTGCATTCGAAGCAAGAGCAGATTTGGAAGCAAAATACCTTTTATCCAGAAAAGGGGTAGATGAAACTGTCTATTTATTCAACCTCTTCAAAATGGGTATTGGGTGGAGGCAGACAGCCTGTGGAAGAATGGAAGAAGAGGTACATTAGCCAGGAAGGCTAGTTTTAGAATTCAGAATAGAAAAGGGCATTTGACAACAATCAAGCTAAATCACGTCTTGCAAAGGAAATTTAAGGGTTCAGTGAAAGTATTCTTCAGCAATAGAAGCAGAAGGAAACTAAGAACAAGAGGAGCATTATCCAGTAAGGGTGAGGTGGAGACAAAAGGCATTATTGATTGAACGTAGAAAATTAAGACCAAATGAGCTGCCCTGAATTTCGATAGCAATGATCATTAACACAGGGACAGCATTTCTCTTAAACTGAAAAATCACACAGCTTTTAGTACTGATTAAAGCATGAAGATTACTTTTTTGCATATGACAATTCTTTTTATCTATTGTAATACAGAGTTGTTGATTCAGTCTGTGATGTGCTATCCTTCCCAGATCCTTTTTCCTTAGAATTACCATACCACTGATCAGTCCCTTCAGTGGCTACGTATGCTGCAGCTCTCCTTCTTGAATTGTTGCATGTATTTTCAGACTATTTCCTTGTCTGATAAAATTACTGTGAATTCAGAATTTTAACAGTGTACTTCAGCCTAATGACAAAGTATTGTTTGCCTATTTGACAATGAATGCAAGAAAGATTGTACCAAAGTAAGGCAGCTTTCTTCAGTAGCATCTTGCTATATGGATTAGGCTTAAGATACTCAAGAGGTACTTTCAAATTGATGATTGAAATCTGATTTCAGCATATTAAGACTTTTCCTTTTAAGATAGCAGTATGAAGATGAAATAATAAAAAGGCTTTATTGAAACATTCCTTTCTCTAATACGATATTTGTAACAGATATCTGGAAAAAGTGTATCTCTCATGGAAATTTAGGCAGGTCTACCAATTTTTTTGTGCGTGTGTATATACAGGAGAAGGAGTAATATGTCAGTGGCTGACTGGCAAGAGTCACTCATACATTAAAAAGCCTAAATAGACCAAGGCTTGAGGGTTTAATTTGATACGCTCTCTGAAAGAGCAAATAATTGCTGCAAGAAAATTAAATAGTCGGGGAATAGAAATGTGTTCCCTGCAGTAGTTTATTTGGTGTTGAATGTAGCTATACAATCTAGATTTCTTATATGAGTGTTTCTGGGAAACAAACAATCAGGCCTCTATACCAGTCAGCAAAGTGGCAAATGAGCAGTTTTCAAATAAAAAAACCCTGATATCCTTTATAGCTAAAGTTTGCTGATGAACATCTCCCATATTGTTCTTTGTAGTGTCTTGCTTTCATTTTATACATAAATTTATACAGAAATTTCCTTTGATGGGTTTCAAAATCCTCTAACCTTCTCCAGAAATAAATAGGGTGGCTTTCTAGGCTTTAGTTTTCAGCTGCTTTCTCATATCTTCTCCTCCAGCCTTCTTCCCACACCTTCTGTCCCTCAGACATCTTGTTTCCTGCTGAAATTTTTTTCCATTTCATTCTGCTTAAAATAATTATGACCAAACTATTATATTTTAATGATGTTTGATCTCCATTTGATTAATCATATGACTTTAGAGCATTTAATCTCATTCTAAGAAATATTTTCCAGGAAGCAGACCTTTATTAAGAATATGTATGTAATATTTATGTGTATATATAAAAAAATAGTCTATATCAAAATCCATATTCTTGACACTTTCGTTGGAAGTATTATCATAGGTATGTAAGCTGAATAGGTTTCAATATTTCTTAATATTACTTTGGTGAATTAGACTTACTTTGAGATGAAGATTTGTTTTATTACTTATTGCTAACTGTAAGTATTAGTTATTTCTTGTAATTAATAATGCTTAGTAATTTTAGCTTTAATTCTTGTTTATGGGGTTTTTCTTAAATTAGTGGAAAATAATTCTGAAAACGTGAAAGAATGAAAAGCAAGAAAAAGCATAAAACTATCACCATCACCTCAAATATAATTTTGACTTTAAACTACCAGTTTTATATTGTAAATTAAAGACTGGAGATCTGTATTTGAAAAGGCTTATAATACTAACACAGTTGCTTTCATGCCCATTTAAATGTAATAAATAGTTTTGTTAGATACTGTGCTTGTTTTACAGTGTGTTTTTAAGGTGGCTTCAGATTTACTGCTGGGAAAATCTCTAACGTTCAAAGTAAATTGTTCTATCAGGGAGTTTTTGATGTCCAATAGGAGCAAAGTACTATGATAAAAAAAACCCAGTTAAATTCCTTGAGGCAAACTTACTTCACTACCTCATTTGTGGATCAGTATGACAAGTTTAAGAAGAAAGGCAGTTTCTCTGGAGCAATTCAAATGGCGGAAAATCTTGTGATAGTTGAACTGAGCTAATAACAAACCTGAGTGCCAAGAGAGTAACTGGAAGGAAAGGAAAAAAAAAAGGAAAAAAAGCGCAAATGTATTCTATTGTACGTATTAGTGCTGAGTCTTCTATATAACTAATAGAAATTGGGTTGTTTCCTATGCAAATCTCTTTTGATTCTCTGTAAGACTTTAAACTTGATTTCCCACCTTTACACTTGGCAGTGTAAAGGAGCATTTTGTACCCAGTATTTTGAGATTGTTTACTTTGTATTTTATCTTAAGAAATTTATTAGAATTCAAGTTGATCATACCCCTGTAAGAAATAACATATCTTGTTTGCATATCTAGTCAAACTTCATTTTACAATATGAAATCACAATAAATTACACTATATTTGCCATACTGAGCTACACATGTATGACTTGGATGCATATTAATTAATGCTGTAAACTAGTAGGTCTGACCTAATACTCAAGTTGAAATGGTAAGTAGGGAGTGTCATGTTATCACTTCTGACAAGCACTGTGTGAGAATTTTAAGTGTAAATTCCTGTAACTTTAGGAATTTAGGAAAAACACAGCTCACTAGCTGTTCCTGTTGAAAGGCTGGAATCCCATTTGTAGAGGGATCCTGAAAGAGCCATGAAAAACTCTATTTCAGGAGTCATTGCCTTGCAAAGAATCATCGTAACATCAGCAAGATGCCTGATAGTATCTTGGCATAACAGAGAATAGCTTATACGGATCTAATCATCTGGAGTAGCAGTATTGGATTATGCTGGATTTTATTAAAATTTTTCTGTGCCAAATGTTTTGTATCTTTCTGACATATGGTACAAAAAGTGGGAGCTTTTCTTACTTACTTACTTACTTATTCAATGAAATCCTCTTGATTCTCTTATTTCTAAGATTAATTTTCCTGAGTTGTAGATCTGGAAGAAATGAAATTTTGATCTATTAATGGAAATAAACTTGAAGAATTTATGGGTACCTCTGAATTTTATTGGTAACACTTAATAGATTGAGAAATTACTTCTGTTTGTTTATTTGATATTTTATCCTGAACTAATTTCAACCTCTGTTGTGTTTCATCTGTGTTTCTACTTCCTAACATGTTATCTGTTTCTCTCTCTATATATACACATGACATATTTATGAAATGGAGCAATCAATAAATGCAATCAATAAATGGTATCTTTTTTCCATAATCTACTAGTAATTATTACATTCCATTAAAAACTGGTAAGTCTGCTTAAAGATAATGTACAACTTCAAATTTGCCCAAATTGATGTTTTGGATTTTTACTCACAAAATACGTTATGTTGAAACACAGCCTGCTTACATTTAGAGCTGGAAAAGGGAAGTATTTATCTCTTTGCTTAATGTAAGAACATAGTCTAAATGGGAAGATTTTTAATTACTACAAAATAGTTCAGAAAATTATTTGCACTTAAGTGTTTTTTTTCTTGTTGCTCTGCAGTCTCAGTTTGAACTCAGGATATTCCATATTCGTGGAGAGCATGCTGTATCAACTGCTCAGCTTGAGGAAACCATTGCACATCTGAAGAATGAACTTGATAATAAATTAAACAGAAGAAATGAAAAAGCAAAAGATATTGGTGTTTCTACTGAAGATGATAACCCTCCAAAGGCATACCGAAATGTATGTATACAGACTGACAGAGAAACTTTCATAAAGCCTAGTGAAGAAGAAAACAGAGCTGTGAAAAATAACCAAATAGTACCTAAAAAGCTTAATATTTCTTCTTTGACACATAGTATATCTGCCCAAAGTGAAAATAAGGACAATTACAATGTACAGGCATCAGAAAGTGTCTTGTCTTGTCAACCAAAGCAAATGCTGCCTCCTCCTCCACCACCACCACCTCCTCCTCCCCTTCCTGATTCTTCACTGTCAGGTTTAGTTCCTCCACCACCACCTTTGCCAATGAGTCCAGCTTCACTGACATCTCAGTTTGGATCTGCTCCGCCACTGCCACCTCCTCTTTCTGAAGGCTGTAGGAATTTTCAAGCACCACCGCCACCACCACCGCTTCCAGGGCTGGGACCTCCTGTTCCACCTCCACTGCCTGGATCTGGGTTACCTCCACCCCCTCCACCTCCTGCGCCCGGGTTCTTTTTTAATAGCACTTTATCCTCAAACCAAGGGCCTCGAAAACCTGCCATTGAACCTGGCCGCCCCATGAAGCCTTTGTACTGGACACGAATACAGTTGCAAGATAACAGGTAAAATATATTTACTTGGACTTAGGGTTGCTACTTACAGGTCATGGTACAAGGATTGGTATACTGTTCAAGACTTAATAAGAAAAAGTTTATAGTCTCAGAATGTGTAACAAAATCAATGTAGAGACATGGAATTTACATACTTTTAGAAAAAAACTGGGTCAGTTCTAGAAGTCTGAAAATCATAAGTTGTCTTAAAATATTATATTTAAATTAAAATTATATGTATTATAAATGAAAATTTTGGGCATCATAACAAAAATATGTTTAGTTTGGGATTTTTTTTCCCAGTAATTCAAGCATTGCATGGATAACCCTAGTGACAGGGTACTTCCCAGATTGAGCACTAAAAGGTAAAATGATAGCCAAGAGATTAGAAAGACTTTTTTCTTTTCTTATGATTAAGTCTGAGTTAGAATTAGAATTGAAATGTTAAAATTTGGTCAAGTGAAAACTTAGTCTCGTTTTTGCTTTCCAGTCACCTCATGTGGTCCCATCTTCAGAGAACTATGTTGTATGCAATCCTCTTTGATTGCAGATGTAGAAACTGGAAACAGTTAAACTGGAACCTAACCTTTGTGTATAATTCTGTCAGAGCAGGAAGAGTACATATATATAAACATACGCAGCTCAGCAACCTGTAGCATGAAGTGTCCGTCATGGACAGTACTGATGGAGACCTCTACAATTTAAAAAAAAATTGATACAAATTTAAAAAAAAAAAAAATTATACCCATCGTACTGTGATTTAGTGCAGGGCTAAAATCCTAGATGTGCTCGAGGGAGGGATGCCATACAGAGGGACCTTGATATGCTTGAGTAGTGGGACTGTGCAAACAAGGCCAAGTACAAGGTCCTGCACCTGAGCTGGGGCAACTCCCAATATCAGTAGAATCTGTGGAATAGAGCAGGTAGATTTAGGTGCCACATAAGGAAGAAATTCTTTATTGTAAAAGGGGTGAGACACTGAAAGGTGTCCCAGGAGAGCTGCAGATGCCTCCCTCTTTCCTGGAAGTGTTCAAGACCAGATTGGATGGGACCCTGTGCAGCCTGGTCTAGTGGAGGTTGTCCCTGCCTATGGTAGGGGGTTGGAATGAGATGATCTTCAAGGTTCTTTCAACCCAGGTCATTCTAGGGTTCTATAACAGTATTTAAATCGTGTATTCTGCTGTACCATATCCAAAGTTGCTACGAAATACACTGTTTTATTGATCAGTTTATAAGTGGTCATTTGGTGAACAGACATAAATAAAAAAAATTTAGACAGGTTTTTTGAAATGATTCCACAATCTTTGTGCATGCTACCCATTTATTTAGCCGACAGGAGAAAAGCAATCCTCTCATTTACACTTTCTGGACCAGCATGAATACCTTACTGCCACAGTGGAAGGTGGCTTCAAGTGCTACTCAGCTGCTCTTTTGGATTTGGCTGATTCTAACTTTCCACCTTGTGCTTGTTTTTATAATACTGAGCTCAATAAGAGAGATGGGTCAAAAAGGATTTTTGGGGGATGCTTAAGTGGCATGGACTATTTCTGCGTTAATGAGGAGTTTTTCATTAATTCAGCATTAATGTAAATAATGAAATCACATGATTATTTGGATCTTCAAGTTCAAATCATTATTATCTGTCGTCAAAATTATGTCAGCCTAGCAGCAGTTACAAGGATGCTAAATTTAAATATTTTAATAAGTTAATTTATATTACTATAGATGGCTTACAGTCATAATGCATCCTAATATTGTATGTGCTATAGGATATATACACACACAAACTATGTTACGTAATGTATTATATACTGTGACTGTATTATATGTTGTACTATGAATTATTAGAAATTTTTATTATAGTTTATTTACTTTATAATAATTTTATATAAATTAGGTATTTATTTAAATTACTTAATATCATTAATATTTTATTTTCAGGCTTCTCTGTTATATTTAAACACTGTTAAATATATTTAATTAAGTGGACTGTTAAATCCACTTAATTTGCAGTTAAGTGGATTTAAATGTGAGTTTTATTTTACTTTACAGCTCTGAATTAATTTTCATGAGAAAGTACCATTATTCTGGTAAAGTAAAACATTGTAAGGTGTTAATATTTTATATAAAATATTTGACAGGAACAAAGAAATTAATGAAATGTCAGTTATATACTTGGTTTTTCAGTATTAAAAGCATTGAAATATTTTGGAGCAGGAAGCTTGAACATTTTGGTTTTACTTTCCCAATATTACTTGGACATAATTATTTCATAATGAATACATAGTTGGTCCATTAATAAACTTTATTGTAATTCTTCCCATTGGATCAATGAAATCAAAATTTTCTTTCTCACATACTGCTGGTTCACCAGACTTTTGCAAGGTAAGGTACAATCCATAGCATTCTGATGGACTGCTGGTTACCAGATGTAATGATCCAGCATTTTCATAGTGATGTGTGCTAGAGCTGGAAATTTCCTCTAGGGTTTTCTGATCAGATCAGAAGCTGTCCAGGACTTCTTGTTGCAGAGCCAGAAAGAATCCTTCATTCTTCAGTATTGCTGACACTACAGCTAGTATCGAGAAGAGTGAAGCAGTGGAGCTCTAAGCATGTCCTATGACACAGAATATGCTGCATCAGCAGCTGCTAATAGAAAAAGAGTTCCTTAGACATTCTTGATAGTAGACAGTTGAGTATTAAGTTGGAAAAAAATCCTAAATTTGAAAAAAAAAAAAATTGGTTCCTTTCAAATTGGAAGGTATTCCATATTGTTGCACATTACATCTATGTTTAGTGACATCAGCCATTTGTATTTTACAGTGGTTTACATAATTTTTTTAAATTGCAAATAATTTTACTGCCTTTTAGTGACATCTGCTGGAAGATGTGGTCCCACCTTCTACTGATAAAGAGACAAGGACACTCAGAAGTTTTGTCCCATATATTTTCCTGAAACATCGAAATTTTGAAAGAAAGCCCTTTCAGAATTGATGTACAATGTTTATAGTGCTACATTTTATCCAGATAAAACTAGAGGATTGTGTAAATAAGTTCCAAATGATCCAAAATTAAATCTCATCTGGAAGGCAGAAAAATGAAGGAAAGATAATCCACATTTAAAATTTACAGTTGGTTGAATGGAGAAGAATATTGGCTAGTCTCCCAAAGTATAAGCCACGTAATTAATACAGTTTGTCAGAACTGCAACAAGGATAAATATGAGCATACAACATCTGCGTATAACATGAAGTAAATCAAGTCCTATACAAATTACCCCAAATGCTCTTAAAATATGCTTGCATAAAATTTGTTCACTATTTGTTGATACTGTTTATTTTTATAGGTCTAAATAGATTACTGGGAATTTCTCAAAAAAGCTGCTGCTGAAATACTCCTAATCCTAGGTGAAGTGGCAGAAATCTCTTGAGATGTGTTTGCACAAGCTGCAGTTGCTGCACGAAGAACTGTACAATACAAATGCTGCATTTCAATGGTCTGTCAGGCATGGACTAAATAGCTGAAACTAATAGCTGAAACTAATAGCAAAACGTTTTGGCTTCTGACAAGAGCAAGATATAGGGAAGGAATGCTCTTTGAGTTGCTTTGAGTTTAAATTTATCATGGATTTTCATCTGTTATAGTTAGATCTGTTACAATGTCTCATAAATGTTCAGAAATTTTATTATTACCTTTCCCTTTATAGGAAAACTGCTATGCCCACATTATGGGAATCACTAGAAGAACCTGATATACTTGACACTACTGAGTTTGAATATTTATTCTCCAAAGACACCACTCAGGAAAAAAGAAAACCGTTATCAGAGACTTATGAAAAAAAAACCAAGGCCAAAAAGGTATTTATTGGTTTTTTGTTTGTCTTTTTCTTTGTGTTTTACTGATTAGTCTTTCATTTTGAGAAAACTCCCTTTTAATTTTTGGATTTTTTGTGAATAAGCAGGCTAGCAAAATATGGATTGCTGATTCAATCTCAGTTTTCTTGCTTGAGAATGCAGGGCTGTTATTTACCTTGGAAGGTGTTTGCCGTTGATAATGAAATTTCTGCATCCCAGTGAGGGAGAAAAAGTATTGTATAGGACAACAGAATTAAAGTTCTAATTCATTTCTGCAAGTGCCAATATTTCAGGCCTGTATCTGCCTGTGAGTTGATTCAAATTAATGCCTATCCTTAGTTATTCTAGCAAACTTCTCTTCTTAAACTGAATTTAATTTTATTGGAAAAAATCAAGTTTAAAGTCACGTTTTGAACAAGGAATGCCAATTTTGGTTTCCCAGTGTAGCTAAGGAGTTGTGTCAGGAAGAGACAGGGCCATCATGTCTTTAATGGCCAAAGCTACATGCAATAGCTATGTCATTGCCATAGCACAGATGATGTCTGCTTCAGACATGATCCATTACAAAGAGCTGGCACTTGCTAGTTGGGATGTGCAGATAGGAAAAAGAAATGGCACTACTAGTATTTGCTGCCAGAAAAATTCTAGTCTGATTATTAATCAATACTGTTTTCCTAAAACAGTGTGATTACACATCAGAAACTATTGAAACGTTTATTGTATTTTCAATGTCTTTGAGTTTACCTGCTTGGAACCACAAGAGGGCACTTTGCATGTGAGCAGTGCTAACTACCTTCAATTTTATAATACATAGAATGTGAAACATGTACGCATGTTGGTGCTCTCAGATCTTTCAGAACATCTTTGAAAATAACTTACCCGTATTGTGTCTTAATGCAGCTACTAATGAGAAGTATCAGTAAGGCCATAGAATTTACAGAACTCAAATTCATGTGATGCAAAAAGTAAAAAATTAAAAATGGGGCCTGGATGGGGACATGCTGGCATTTGTAAATACACACCAAGGAAGTAATTGTTACCCTCCTTCAAATATTAGATTGAAATTGGACATGAGCATCTCTCTGAAAAATATTTTGAGATACTTTACTTGACAAATACTTGAAGTGAATGTGATATGTAGGGGCAGCTGTGTCCATACATTCTATCAGTTCACTTATGCCTTCTTTCTAGTATTTATTTTTACATTTCATTTACCTTTTTCGGAAAGAATTATGTAATAGGAAATACGGGTCTCTAAAGAGCTTTGAAGACTATAATCCCTGTAACTTTAATGGAGAATTAAAATGCACAAATAGTTGCCTTTTTATTTCAAAATCTCAGTAATTGAGGGAGTACATCTATTTCTCCTTCTGTACCTGGTTTGCTGGGTGACAAGAAACCAGGTACAGAATTAGGCCTGCATTCTGACAGATGAAATTGTGTTTTTCTTTTTTCCTTGCTGCTTTGTAAACTAATTTTTTTTGAGCAGCACGATTTTTTATTAATAATCTCTCTTGGCTCATCCAAACTTGAGTGGAATAACACCTACAGAACCTATTGGTATAATAATACGTGTTATTTCTTGCACAATATGTATTTTCATACATATGTATTTTCATACAATATGTATTTTCAATCTTTTTTATTTCTATCACTGTTTCAATTATTCTGATTTGTTACTAAAGGTAAAGTTACTGCTTTTAGACAGTGGGTGTATTTGTTGGAATTACTGAAATGAAAAAGGTTCTTTTAAAGTACTGTGTGAAAACAGAAAAATAACTACCCTAAGAGATAAATTCATAATTATATCTTTTACTGTGCCTTTAGTTTGGTGAACTGATGAGACTGTGATAACGGTCATGGGAAAGCATGGGAACTGTAAGGTTTTCAATGAGAATTTAGAAAACTTGCGGTCAGTAGTGTGAGACATTCCATCATTGGGTCAATTTAAAAATTAAAAATAAATCTGCTTTTAGAATTCAAAGAGAATTTCAATTGAGTACGGAAGCATTTTCTTTTAGTACAGCCTGTCTTTTCACCTTTGTGAGTTAAATGACTCACAGTAGCAGCTGAATGTTTTTCAGACAGTTGGCCCTCTTAGATGGTCCTGTGTTTTCCTTTGTCTCTCTGAAAGCCCAGATGTCTGCAGACTGGCTCCAGTGGATCAGTCTTGGTGGGCTGCAAATGATACAGTAGTAGAGAGGCATTTTATTTACTTACAGGAGGGTTTATTAGTAGACAATAACAGGAGCTTCTGTAGATTAGTATAAAGCTGTCAGTTTGGCTGGTTTCATTTCCGGTTTCTCATACTTTTTCTTGACTCTCAAGCTTTCTTGCTTTTTTTCTAAGAATTATATCTGTCTACTAGGGTTTTAGCAATAATCTTTTTCTTTGCTTCGGTACAGAAATTTCTGTTTGTCTGGTCTTAAAAATGGTACCATTGTCAAATTATAGGGGATTGTATAGTCTGGTTAAAGTTGCTTTCTACAGACCTTTAGAAACACTTAGGAATCTTTTGAGGCTCGTCAAATATTACAGATTTAGCTTATGCTTCTCATTATGTACTTGTAAATTCGTTCTTCACATTCTCTAAAAGAGCCTTCTGGAGCAAGATACAGGTACAGTGATAAAATCTTGAGTTGTAGTTTGTGTTTGAAATAGTTAAGCTGTTTTATTTAATGATATGTGTTAAGACTGACCCATTCACTGCATTAAACCTTTTCTCTGCCCAAACTATGCCCTATTTCATACCATCTTATACAAACTAAGTTCAGCCTCCTTGGTAATTAGGAAAATGACAGACCAATAGATGGTGCAGGCCTGCTTATTAAAACATGATTAATCAGCACTTTGCTCCTTGAATGAGAATTACATCAGTGCCTCGCTGGCAAGCTCCTTTTTCAATTGGAAGTAAGATTTTTTCTTTTGAATTAGAAGGTAAGTGTTTCTCATTTAACTCTTTTGCAGTTCCAAACAAAACAATATTATTCAATTTATTCTCAGAATTATTAGTTCCGTGAAACCAGTTGGAATAATCAGTGTGCTTAGGCCATGAAATGAATGCTTCTCTGGAAACTTACGGAAATTTCACTTTGTTCTGTTCTTACCCATTTTTCTACATAGTAGACACTATGGCAACACAGATTAAAAAATTCACTATATGCTGTGCTTTTTTTGCTTACACCTGATAGGCACCTGCCATTTTCAGCCAGAAACGTCTAAATATTGTCCTACATAAACTTCACTAAGGGAGGTTTAAGTTGGACATTAGGAAGAATTTCTTCACAGAAAGGGTAATTAGCCACTGGAATGGACTCTCCAGGGAGGTGGTGGAGTCACCAGCTCTGGAGGTGTTTAAGGAAAAACTGGCTGTGGCACTCAGTGCCATGGTCTGATTGACAAGGTGGTGTTCAGTCGCAGGTTGGACTTGATGTCAGAGGTCTTTTCCAACCTAATTGACTCCGTGATTCTATATAAATAGAATGACAGGTCTGTTTTCCAGTACTATTTGGCAAGTTATGCTCAGAAAGGAAATTCTGAGTATATATTCATACTAATATCTGTAATATAATTGCTATAAGATATATACTTTCTCAAATTAATGTTTATAATATGGAATATATTTCTATTAATAAATATATGTACTCACTGTCAAAATAGGAGTATACACTGTGGACTTTGTGCACTTCTCTGCTGGTTGTAGTTATGTTGGTATTTTCACTTATTACTTGGATAGTTGAATACTAACTCTGCAGCCACCACCTATGTGTGAGAAGCTTCAAGTGTACTGAGCCTTCAGAACACTTTTGGGTATCTGAGATCTTATCTGAAACACAAAGATAAGCACAATGCTGATGCAATTAACCACAAGGTTAATACAGTTGAGGAGATTCAGCTACCTAAAAATGAGATGGGGTGCAACTGGCTAACTGACTGGTAATAGTTTTGCAGATAAAGTCTTGGCATTATAATGGCTCACAAGACAAACATGAATTGTCAAATCGTGGTACTACTAAAAATGAAAAACAGAACTCTGATAGATAAAGAAGTATTGCTCGCAAGACAAACTACTCAGCCATGTCTCAGTTAAGAATTGCATCTAGATTTAGGCACTACAACCCTTCATTAAAAATCTGCTAACTGTAAAGAGTCAAGAAGAGGGAGAATGATGAAAAGCGTAGTCTCTAAGGGAAGAATCAAACTATTATGACTGTTTAGTCTAGAAATGGGAAGGTTGATCGGGACACACAGTTTAAGTGTAATCAAGTGCATGCAGCTGCTGCAAAGGAAAATTATGAAAAGCTTTCTAAGAGCAAGAATACCAAAGGAATGCAGAAAAAAATTGGCTAGCGAAATTGTGTTTCTGTATTTGGAGATCTTTAGGAAAGTTTGTTTAGAGTGGTACACATATAATTGATACTGTCTTGAAGTGCAGAAATGCTGTGGATGACATTTTGAGTGCCTTTTCAACATCTTGCCACTGTTAATAAATTAAAAGACATAAAGTGCACTTTCTGTCCCTTGTCCTATGGATGGAAACTGCTGGCTATACTTTTTCGGTAGTGGAAACATTTTCAAATTTGTTGCATTCATGCCTGACAGAAATAACTTAATGAGTTACACTTTCTACGGGCTTCTAACAAGTATGTGGGGGAAGAAAGGAAGGGAAATGAAGAATCTAAGAAGCAATGGTAATATAACTTCTTAAAGGACTGCATAGAAGGTGATTTTATTTAGTTTTAGAAATATAATAACTTATTTTGGAAATATATAGTACGTTCACTTGATAGTGATACAATGTAAAAATAATATAGGTTAAATTAGGATCCAGGTGCACCTTTCTAGTAACTTATATATACTTGAAGACTTGAAGTTTGTTACGGTAATGTTTATCTGGGTTTAGAAGCTCTGTGAAGTGTGTGGCTGCTCATGCTTCTTTGATCATGCATCCCTTTGGAAAATATATCAGCTTTGGAAGAACTTTTTTTTTCCAAGTCTGCACCCAGTGAAATAATTCGGGAAACTCTTCTTCTTCTTTTATTTTTTCTGCAGGTATACAGTCTTTTACTCAATGTTCTACAGTATTATGTAGATAATGATAAAAATGAATATTCTGGGGTTTTGATGTTATGTCTTGAGAATGAAATTTGGTTTTTTCTGGTTGGGAGAATTTACTGGCTAGATGAATATATTAGTTATGTCCCAATATTAGAGCAAAATACTATCCAATGTATTTAAATATTAAAAATGTATGTCTTCTCTCATAAAAATGGTTTTTAATGAAGACTAGATACATTATAATCTTATATGAAGTAATATACTGCAGTAGATTTTCAGAGCTGATGAATCATCAGAGATGATTGCTGACTTTCCCAGAGACTATAGGTGGATAAATAATACATAGAAGGAGTGGGATTTATTTCATAGTTATTTTATAGTTCTGAAAGTGCTTGACTCTGCAGCAGGAAAAAACAAAAATCCATTATCACCTGAATATTAATCAAATAAATTTCTCACTGATTTTGGCTAATTCAATTAGCATAATCTAAATGTGTAAGTTACTGGTATGATGTGGCTTGATAATACCCATTGAATCTAAAACTATGCCATGTGAACTGTTGTGGTCTTTAGTTTAACTTTTTTAAATGCATGTGTGTCATGCCATTTTCTATGTTAATTAGAAGGTGCAGCTTCCTGGAAGTCAAGAAGGACTAGATCCACCAGTTATTTTATTCTGTAAGTTTAGTTTAGGTGTTGGTTCTGTTGGACATTTAGACTTTAAATGGCTTTTGAATATGACTCCTATTTTTGAGTCCTTTATTTAAAGCATCACTGACATATCTTTCAAAGTGCAGCTGTTAATCTAGATTATGTTCATCATCATTTTTGTGCTTTCTTATGCTTAGATTTCAGATGTAACATTCTAGACATATGATTTCTGCACCTGTTCTATTTTCCACCAAATTAGAATATTTGTCTAGGAATGTATGGTCCATTTAGTAAAAAAATTTGTGAGCTGTATATATGAAAATTTAGATGAACTTCAACTATGAAGTTTGTTGTACCAAAAATACTCAACTATAAGTAGATCCTGTACAGTACCATTGAGGTCCATAGCTGCTTATGAAAACAAGGAAAACTGAAAACAATTAGCATTAACAATATAACCATTTTTTCTGGAAAATAAAACCAACCAAAAGCCCAAACCCTATCATTGTTTTTGAAAGAACTCAGCTTTTTTAGAGTTGAGTATAATTTGGGGGATCTAACCTCTTTCTCATCCTCTGAAAATCATCTATAGATACTTTCATGTCAGATGGACCAAAGTGTTAGATGCAGACAATTTTGCTATCATTCATTCTATGTTAAAATTTCTTGTCTTTACATATCCATGTATAATTTTAAGCGGATCGGCACATGTAATTGTTTGAAGCCATAGTTTCTCCTTTCCATGTTAAATTTGCAGAACCAAAATTATTTTATCACCAAGGCAGAATAAGGACATATATTTTGGAATTAAATAAAAGAACATGATTCATTATGTATTAAGCTATGGTACTCCGTAATCCTGAAAAAGAGGTTATTTAGAAAAGAAGATTCCCTTGCTGCAGTTTGTTTGTGTGCATTTTGTAGCTCTTTAGCTAAACTTCACACATATTTGGAAGTTGTATTAGTTTTTCCAATATATTTGAGCACTTGTTAGTAATTTATCCTCAAAAACTCAAGTATTTTCTATACTTTTTCAAGAAACGGGATGGTTAGATATTTGTGATGCCACTCTGTCTTCATCTTACAAAAAAAATGAGTTAATGTCAAGTAATTTGTGTCAGGTGTATGCTCCAAATGAAAGTCCATCAATCATTTTTGGCCCTTTAGTGCAATGATTATCATTTCAAAGACACAGGAGGACATTAAAGATAATGGCTTTTCTGTTGTCTATTATCTGTAACAGACTTCACATAATTATTAGCATATGTTCTCATTTACGAAGAGTGTCAATATTTTGAGTGAATTGCATTTTTTTAACTGAAAGGGATATGTCTGTCAGCAAGTTTTTTGTCCATCTAACTAAGTGAGAAATTACAATTAATGAATTTTGTGTTTCCGCAAGAAGGACAGATATTGCAGAAAATGTTGGAAGCTTTGCAGGGTTGAAACACAATGACTGTCTTCAGCTGTCTGCATAAGATAATAAACAGTGTTCAAACTTAAGCAGAAGTAGTAAAATACTAGTGCGTGCTCTTCCGAGGCACTCTCACTTTCTTTATATATTTTGTGCTGTGCTGAGAAAAATAACTGGCATTCCTTGTTTATTACAAAGCCTTGAAGTCATGTTGGATGTAGAAATTATCCATAGAGTGAATATCTGTTTTGTGGTTCGTCTTCTTTTTGCAGTTCTGATAGGAGTAACAATATTGAAGTAAGTTTCTTATTAGCTCATTTCATACCTCCTATTTGAACCTGACATTTATATGTCCTTTAGAAAAAAGGCTAAAAGTAGGGGGATTTTCAAGCTAATAAAATAGTAAATAGACTTTTAAAAATATAAAGCTATGGTTCATCCACATTAAGTAAAAAGTAGTTAAACTTGGCTCTCCCTTGAGTAGGAATATGAGAGGTAATGTCTAGTCTTAAGCTTCTGAAATGTCGTTGGCAACTCTTGGAGTGTTTATGCAGAATGGCTTAAGGGGCATACTTTGGCTTATTGTGCAGGATATTCTTCCTTTGTTTGAACAGGGTTTCAGCAATCTACTCATGGGTCCAGGCTGTTGATGTGCTGTAAAAGTTAGTGAGTGGGAATGAAGGGAAATGCTGTGTAATGCAGGACAGCTTTTTAGCTTATGGCTTTTCTCAGTAAATTTAAATATTATGGAAGGAATCCATGCACCACCAGGAGGAAGGATTTAGTTTTTAATCACTAAAGTAAACTGAATCTCTTCGGATTTCAGCACCAGTAAGTTTTGTGGACAGAATGTAGACATTGCAGTTAGACAAAACAGTGAAGTCTATTGTATAGTATTTAATGGAATACATTTCTGGCTACATTAGAGAAACACCTCCTAATGGGAATGACAGAAGAATTTATTAATATATTCAAGCTTTGGTATATCTTAACTTTTAAATCAGATGATAAAGAATTAAAACATGTAGATGAGACACTTGTGTACAGCAAATCAACTAACTTATTAACATTAAAAAATAGCCAGGGGGAAAACCACATAAAGCAAATAATGCTATGGATCAGTGAAGTAAATGAATTATCACCAGCAGTCATAATTTTGTCACGAAGCCAGAAGATGGTGTATCCATTATAACAATACATTCATGGAGAAGCAGCAGGTGCCTGGCAAACCCCACCAGCTAGCATAGCAGCATCAGCTGGCATCAGCTGGGTTTTGGCTACTTACCTCTCACTGCCAGCTACGAGCAAGTCCCAATATTCTGAGAGGTGATCAGTGAGTTGTCTTTTAAAAGCACAGACTAAATAGTTCAGCGCAGTCTTTACAAACTTTCCTTTTATTTGCCTTATGTTTTTACTGAACTGAAAAAGTGCTGATTTTTTTGTCTCCTTTCTATAGGGAGTTCACACACATATGTAATTCCCCCTCAGTGACTTTGCCAGAATAACCATCACTTAGGACAAAATCAGTATTTTTGAAAATTAGATCTCTGTTTTACTACTGATTATATATTTTAACTGAAAAATCTTTCAAGTAACACATTATTCTAAAAATACATGACAAAAGTCCAGTATGATACTTAGCAAAATAACTATGGGTTTGATGTAGTTTTATGCTGAGTTTAAACTATTCTGTTGTCATGGTCCTCCATTTTTTCTCTCTAATGAATAAAGTCCTCAGTTACTTGGTTGAAGCTAATTCAGGTAGTCTGCATCTAGTTCGATGCATGGTAATTGTGACCATGTGCACATTTGTCTAAAATGTATGTGAACATACAGTCAGTTGCCATTTTAAATCATGAATCTCTGGTTTAGTTTTTTTAATTATACAGAGCTGTCTTTAAGGGGTTTTTTTCACAAATCTTTTAAGGGGGAAGTCCTGCTTAGTAATGTGAGCTGGTTTAATCATGTCTGAAGACTCTATTAGCACTTACAAATACTCCGATTGAATTATTTCAAATGTCATATCGCCTACAACAGCTATAGTCTGGAAAGGTTTTGCCTCAAACTAGGCATGTCTGATGGGGTTTATGACAACGTATGAATTTGCCCTGAACAAGGTCAACTTGGAGGTCAGTGAATGCTGTACAAATTGCATACTGCTCAAACCTGTAATTATCCCTGTAAGAAGTTAATGTACTGCGGAGTTCAGCAAATTCATGTAAAGCTTCAGAAATGACCATGATAAACCAAGCTGTTACTTATATTTGCTCTGAAGAATTAGTCAACAGAATGTGATGTTTCCACAGTGCTCATTTAAGGTAACGTGGAGCAAAATCATCTTGTCTGCTTATGTACTCAGGAGATAAAGAGCCTGAATTCTTTTTCATTTGAAGAAAACACTTTTCATAGTATTACTTTCTTAATATCCATCATATGTGCTGTAAATATAGGCAGAAGAAACTCTCAGGATAGATTTTTTTTCAAATTTTGGTTGAAAATATGCAATATCTACTTTAATATAAGTTTATTAAAACTTCAGTACATACAAGAGGGACTCTAAAATATCTGTCAGATCTTTGTTGAAGACAGCATGTGTTCCAACTTGTGCACATATTTTTCAATTTCACTACTCTATAAATAAGAACTAACTTTGCATTTTCAGGAAGAAATACCAATATAATTTCTCTTATTTTACTGTATTTGTAAACAAACCTACTTTTGTATAGATGACTAACTAAGTATTTTCATAGCTAAATATTTGTAAATCACATGAAATGTAGGTAGGAAACATTTGTTTTAGTTAAGATAAATTGTGTCAGTTATCTGTCTCTAACGTGAGCATCGATAAAAGTATTCCAGGAATAAGGGATAAAAATTACTTGAAGTCTTTACTATTATTAAATACCAAAATATAAGTGCCACCCAAACATTATAAGTAAATTTGGAGAATAATAGATTAAATATTGTTCAGATACTAAGAATTTAAATTTAAATAGAAATATAAATAAATAGGGAAAACTTAGCTGTTAGTTTTAATTTTGCATATGAATAAGTATATGTAGTAATATTTGTTCATCAACAATATGGAGTAAGCCATCTGCTTGGATCTGAACGTTTTCTATTTTTAAAGAACTTGTGTCTGTATTGCATTTTGTGATATGCTCCTGCCATATCTTCTTTATGAAATAAATTAAAATCACAAATACCAATAGCCCTGACATTGTGGGAGATTATTTTCTTTTTTTACATTTCGAACATCTTAACTACACTGATCACCTTCATTATAACCAATTTCAACCAGCAAAATTAACGTTAAGGTAACGTTAAGGAGGTCTTCCTCCTCTTTTTTCTTCTTCTCCCCCTGAACTGACATCAGAAAATATTACAGTCTGAACGTCAGTATATTATACTATCAAATGTCACCCAAATGTGAACAAAATCCTGAAATCCCTGTGGAGTGTTGATGGTGTGAAATATGCACATTCAGACATGAGTAAAAGAAATACTTTCAGTAGTGTCCAGTGTTCCAGAAATAGTTGAGAAGGCATAAAAAGACATTTCTTCAATTCGTCTTGGTCATGAATTGATCCTTTGCTGAAAAAACAGACATAAACTTGTTCACACTGAAATGTAAACTAGAAGAAAAACTAAGGAACTTGTGATGTACTCAGTGTCCTAAATAGTTCTCAAATATCATTTAAGTAAGAAGGCAGGGAAAACCGCATTCCAGAATAAATATTTGGTGGCCTTTTTCTTTTCCTGCTTGATAGCATCCTTACGAGTAAGAGGTGATATTCTTTAGTAGAGCTCAAGTCTTATAAGTCGTTTGTTAAAGTGCAGAGCACAAAGATAACACAAAGATCTTACTACCACGTTTAGTTAATAAAAAGATTTGATGTTTGGAGAAATACTGATTACAATTAAAAAATTAGCTTATGTTATAAAAGTGAATGAATCCTTTGTAGAGTGTTCTTTGATCTCAGACCATTTTGCATCATCTTTCTAGATTATCAAATTGCTGGATGGAAAAAGGTCTCAAACTGTAGGAATTTTAATATCCAGTTTGCACTTAGAGATGAAGGATATTCAACAAGGTAAGTGTTTCTTACCCTAAATGTACTGTACTTGCATAAATATTTTATTATAGCTCTCAGAGAATTTCTTACATTACAGAATATGTTTTGTATATAGTCCCCTAAACTACCAGAAGAATCATTCTACCAATATATTCGACTATAAAGTTTCACCTAGAAATTAGAATTGAATTGAAGTGCAACTCCTTCTGTGCCATTACAGTTAGCATAACACTTTCAGTACAGTTTTCATATTCCTCCCCTGCAATTTCTTGCTTTTTCTAAAACAAGTCATCCACGAACAGAAATTAAATGGAAGGCTTACACAAAAATCATTTGGGCTTCAAACATGCAGTGATTATTTTCTAATATTTAAATTTTGCTTCATTTGCAGTGTAAAAAGTACATCAAAAACTGATGTTACCATGTAACAATCAGAAAGGAAATGACTGGATGGCATTTTTCAAAGTGTGGGGCTAGTCAGTGTGTAAATTCCATTACTGTTTGAAATTATTTGAGTTTGCCAATACAACTGTAGAGAAATACAGATTTTTGAGAACACTGGGGTAATTGAGAGTCTGCTTATGTTCTGGATTTAAAAAGATATTGTTTAAGGATATTGTTTATTTCTTTTTCACATTAAGAAAAGGAAAATATTCACCATTTAAAACAACTGCTGGAACAACTCAACTTGATGTCTCCTTTTTTGCTATTGTTTTCCCTCCATCACATGCAAGTACTGGGGAGGGTGTTGAGATGCTGCTGGCATTGATTATTATTAATTTCAAAAGAGCCTTTGAGCATCTAGCACTTTAAAAGCACAAGGGCTTACAGATGTCTCTTGGGATGCAGAGAAATAAGGAAAAGAAGGAATAACTTTGTGCCTGCCAGTATTGTGTGAAAGGTATCAGAATGAGATGGAAAAAAACTGCTATTACTAAAGGTCTGAATAATTTGCTGGCAGAAATTACAGCAGCATAGGATACAAGTTGTATTATAAAAACTGGGTAATACTCTTAAGGATCTTCAGAGATGGGTTTTATTTTTATTTTCCATGCCATGATGTTCTACTAAAATAGAGCATCTCTATCTCTCAGTTGTTCACTGTACTTCTATAGCTTTTAAAGTCTTCCGTCCAATTTATATGAAATCTAAAAGAACATAATGACCCAAATATTTGTGTATGTATACAATAGCATTTTTAGCTTGAGTCAGCAATGCGCTTTTGAATGCTGTAAGTTGTACCCTTTGCTGTTTTTGCATTGCAGAGCAATGCAGAGCAATCTCAGAATGCACAGACATCCTTCAGAATCAAATTAAATGAGAAGATATGCTTTAGGAGCATGCCATCAGTCTCCATGTGTGGCAGTCTCTAAATTCCCCAGGATCAGATTAGAGATAGTTAAATTCTCTGAAACAAGTATAGTGTTAACTATTGCTCTCTACAAATCCATTTCTAGAGATTACTTCACTACTTCCCGTTGTAGACATAGCTAATGTAGTCCTACAAGTTTAATGAAAATTAGAGTGTTGGTAGAAGAAAGGCACCAAAACAAGTGCTGTCACTGAGGAAAAGTTTAGAACTCATCACCCTTTCTTGTCTGAGGTAGCAAATGACTGGCCTGTCACCACATATGTTGCTCAAGGCAGCAATAGGATATGCTGCCTCTTGCTTATGGAAACAGCTAGGAGCTATCATTAGGATTTGGGAATACCATTAGTGGAACGTCTAAAATACATACTGACAAAGCAGGTTGACTGATTCTAATCAAAATCTGTTCAGAGACTGTCTAGGGAAAAAAAAAAAAGCAAACCAGTTCTCAAGACTCAGGGAAAACATTGTTCTGTAGAGAGGACCATTAGAAATGTGTATTAGGCCGAAGACAACAGTAGAGTTATCCTTGTTTCTCTTTTAATGTGTGTTTATTCCGTAGTATTTTGTGTAATTTAAATCTCTGGGCCATCCTGCCTATCAGCAGACAAATTATGTGAAGACTGTAGTAGTCAATGCACTGGATCAAAAAATTCATGATAGGCTAAATGGCACATGACAGCACCTAACCAAAAAAAACATGTAATCAATGGGTCATGAATGTAATTTTTTTTTTTTTACAAAGTGCAATTACAAAGAGCTACTTCTAAGAACATGCAAATTAAGCACTCCCCTCTTTTTACAAGCCAATTTCCTTGGCATTATTCAGTACATGAAAAATAGGGGGAAATTGATGGTCTTTGACCACTTACAAGAGAGAATGTAGAAACCTGAAGCAAGAGAAAGTCAAAAGTGAAGAAAAAAATCTAATTTTTATTTCAAGCTTTTAAGACCATGTTTGTTGTACAGTCATGTACAAATGAATGTACTATGTATAGTGTGCTGGTTACTCTACCTTAAATAGCAGTTACAGAATACAGATAGAGAAAATCTTAAATTAACTGCCCTGTGCATACACATGCATGCAAAATTGTAGAGAAGACAAAACAAGAGTAATCACAAGAAAAATTGCATCCTCCTTTAAAATAGTGTGAGATTTCTGCATGTGTAGGATCATCCTCTCAAATTAAAGTACATAGCTTCACAGCATATTCTGTAGATAACTCAGCAGTGCAAAACAAGCAAGAGACAATATCTGGCACCCAGATGTTTCAGTTTGTATTTGATAATGCGCCAGCAACCACACTTCAGGAGGGGGATCTCCCACACATGTTTGTTTAAGAGAGCAAGTTCATGCCTTGCATGTAAGTTCAAATTCATGCTGCATCTGAGTACAGTCCAAGGAGAAGACAATGTAAAACTAAATAATTATTTTGGGTAGTGTTGGTCTTATATGACGCAGAGGGAAAGTTGACATTGTCATGCTGCACCTGTCCTAATACTCAGCTTTTTGTTCAGTGGAAGAGAACAAATCCTAGGTGCTTCAGTGTTCTAAGAACACTGGTGAATCTGGTTCTGGTGAGGGTAATAAAGTTTTTTGTTAGACCAGTATTAATATTATTCATTTCCTGAGCAGAAGAAGGAGGCATAAAATTTGTCTGACTCAGTATGTTATATAGAATCTGTATATTGAAAAGACAAATAGCAATAATCAAATTGTGCATAGGTTTGAGATTATTTTTAAGGCTGCTTCTCTGCATTTTTTAAAAACCTTTATAAAGAAGAGATGAGGAATAGTGAAGACCACTTGTTAGGTAAGCTGTAAGAGTACACACTTACAAAAGTAATCTCTACTTCATATCAATCCATTTGTCTTTTCCTGTCATTGGTCAGCTGAAATGCTACAACTTGAGAGACAAACTTGTGGCTCAAGACTATTTGTGTGGCTTTGCTGTTGAAATATTACAGCTCCACTATGAGGTGTTTCAGTTTTGTTTGTAATGGGAAATGCTGACTTTGGTGGTGTGTGAAAATGCTGTGTGGGCCCTTGTTCCAGCTTTCTACTGGGCAGCATTCTGCTCACTGAGAGAGTTCCAATATAGTAGCTGGCAATAGGAGTGCACTGGAAGACACGTAATAATACTCTTTTCTACAGTGTATGCCATCTGTGCTGCCTTTCCATGAGCTACTGAGATCCTTGTTCAAGAGTTAACTGGCAAAACTGTTCAGCAGCGCAGATGAAAGACTTCTAGTTAAAGAAAACGTGATATAGATAAAATGTAGATACCTATGTTCAAAAGAGCGATTCTCCCTAATTCCTCCCTCCGTCCACAGTACCTGCATTTTGCCACTAAAATTGTAGGGCACCAGAAGTTCTGCCTCTGTACATTGGTGGAAATGCTTCACTGTCAAATATCCCTGATTTCTGTCAGGACCCATTAACTAGATGGTCTGCTGGTATATTTCTCATGGGACTAAATCTTTGAGATATGGTATTATTGTACTCTTTATGGCAGTAAAGTGCAGTGTCACTCCAGGCAGAACAGCTGCAGACTTTGCTGCCACATTTACCAGAGCCAGAGTAGCTGTGCCGTAGCAATGCAGTGCTGACAGAATGTGTTATGTATGACAGAGGGAAGACCTTAACATTGATCCTTAGCATCAACACCATTTCTAATGCTAAAAGTGAAGTGTCTGACTGGTTTTCTTCTACTTTGTGATTTCCCCTTCATTTTCAGCATCTATGAGTAAATAATTGGAAGAGTGTGAAATGTAGATTAACCCAACCAGACTGATAATCAGTCTAATAACCATTCGGATTCAGTATTACATTTCTAATCATACGGGGATTGCTCTGTGGTCTTCCTCTAAGAAGAGGCCATAGAAGGTATATAAATAGGTTTGCATTGTCTTAGTGCAAGTTATGCCTTATGACATGTCTAAACTGTTGTTCCAAAGCTGTGTGACTCTTCCACCTACCCAAAATATTACATGTATGTATTCTATAAATTATGCATACTGTACATGAAGTATAAACATAGCTGCATACCCATCTCACAAGTTGGGAAATTATTTTATTTAAAATTAAATGTTTTTCTCTTTTTTTTGGACAATGCACAACATATATTTTAAGGAATCTGTTTTGGACATCCATTGCATGCGGCTAGGTTAACATTAGTGCAAGAGTCTTTTGTTCATGACTTCTTCCAGGATTAGAGATTTTTTAGTCTTCTAAGTCTACATTGTGCCCATGGTGCTTCTTTATTACGTGTATTTCTTTTGTGTTGCACAGCAGTTAATACTGGAGAAAACATTTAAATAAACTAATAACATATCAATTTGTCAGAAGTAAACCAGAATGATTTGGTTATTAGAGGCAGTTTTGCCAAGTAGGGCTTTGTATTTAACAGTCATTGTCATTGTCTAATTGACTAGGTCAGTCACAATTTTGTTAAAATTTCCCGATGATGGGCTGCATGCTCCCATGAAATCAAGCCTTACTCAACAGAGTGTAGTACATAAAACAACTAAGTACTTCCAGGTCAAATAAATGTACCTTTGGCAAGCTCCTTTTATTTAAGTGATATAATTTTGTTTTATCATTTGGGAGCAGTTAAGGTGAATCCTTCATATTTTATACTCTAATTGTCACATTAAATGGTTGGATACTGGTTAGTATATGTAAGCTCTGTCAGCAGGACTTAAATCCTGATTTAACCAAAATGTGGTTAGTAGGAATGAGGCTGTGTATCAGATTCAGCCTTAAAACTGTTGGTATTTAAGCTGATTTAGAGGAGTTAAGTATATTTTTCATATTTAAGCTCTAAATTCTAAAGTTGTATGTAGACTTCACACAGTATGCTTTAAGTTCTCAGCTTCTCTTTGGTTTACATTTTTAATTGATCATGGTATGTGAAAAATCTGTGCAGCAAGGAATCTGTTAGATTCATTTTTAGAAGTTAGTAGGTTAGAAACCTTTGGTATAAGTTTATATTTAAAGCAATGCTCTTAGTATGTGAGATGTAGCTGGCAAGTATTTTTATGTGTGCCTGTTAGTTTGAATGCATGATGCTGATCTGGTTTTTGTCCTAGCTGACGGTTATTATATCCTAATGGGTGCAACCCTGCACTAATGATCCTTGTGTGTATAAATTCTTCTTCTTGTGAGCAGACACCATAGGCAACATAAAAATGTTTGCCTCAATTTCCCTGCAAAAAAGGATCTCAGAAACCAGACTTGGCCAAGTAACAGATTTTTTAAAGGTAGAGGAACCCAATAAAATTACCAGCTTTTCACAGCATGAGTCTACTTCCTTTTGACATATTGTGAGGTGTAGGTGAAATATTCTAACTGAACTGACAGTGTAAGGAAGACTGCTAACTAGAAAGCAAGATGAAAGTAAAAACCACCAATGATGATTGATATTGTAATAGCTATTAATTGTTTTGGAGCCTCTTTTGTAGATTTATGATACCTCACCTGTATTACTTACACTTATATAAGCCTTGATATAATGAGATTTAATGCAATAAAGTATCATGGTTAAATTCACTGTATCAGGAAGAGCATTTTGAAAAACATACCAAGATTTGTATTAATTTTGATAAAGTTAATATACATATGATGAAAAGTGGGCTTTGTTTTTCATAGAAAAATTGAAAAGCTTTTGTTTCCTTAGGTAAAAATGAAATTAATTACTTTCTTTGATATAGTGTAATGGGTTTTTTAAAACTGCCCCATTTAAGCTCATTTACACAACATACTGTGAATATATTGCACATGCCATATTTTAACAATAGGAAGAATACAAGACACCTGTGAATTTGGGGATTTCTTCCAGCTTTTCAAAATTAATGCTTCTTTTCAAAATAATGGGCCAATCTTCATAAATTTGCATGTTTTCAATTTTGTCTTCTGCTCCAAATATGCATGGCACTTAGTTCAATCAGTTTGAATAAAAAAAAAAAAACAGGCTAAGATATTAAAATATATAAAGATTAAATAAAGGAGGTTATGTGGATTTTGGCAGTACTTCTGACTTACTGGGGAGGTATCTTTACATACATTGACATCCTAAGATGTCCAGCTGTATGTGTAGATTTTTAACTGCAATAGTATGCATGGACATTGCCAATAATAGTGGTACAGGTTGTATAACAAGTAAATCAAAAATTATTTTCTTGGTACTTTGTATAATCACATGCTCTCTCCAAGAGAGAAAATAACTCATATCAGTGTCTCTTAAAATTATTATTAATTCTGTTTAAAATGCGGTGTAGCAGATTTTGTTGCATTAGTTTAATCACAAAAACTTTTTTTTTTATCATGTCACTTCAAAACAGTGCTGATTTGTTAGATCTGATGTTGAGCACAGAAACATGGATAACATAATAGAGCATTAAAAACCACTTTGTGATTCTGTGGCCTTTTTGGTGACAGATGTCAGGCTAAAAATTTCAGCAAGGTGTATAACTCTTGATATTCTTACTAAAGTGGGTTTTTATCGACTTGATGATACCTACTTCCTACCTACTTCCTACCTACCTATTATGATGACTACTTCCTGTCTTCATAATTTAGTACATAAAAATTTTACTATTAATTATATGCTTTGCATTTCTAGTACAAGTTTACATTGACTCCAGTAAGTTGCTTTTACTAGATAACTCTGGACAAATAAATTTCTCCTTGTAAGCAGATTTCAGAATATGCTAAAATAGGATAAAAGTTAAACCACAAGGGAAAGTTTCTGAACTCAATATGTATATTATTGATCTTAACAATTGAATATATTAGACTGTGAAACAAAATTTCCAAGAGATTTTCCAACCTCTTAGGTTCTTTTGAAATTTTTTGGATGTTACAGAAGATAGTGCAACTCTTGTGACTGTCTTGGAGGAGATAAGAGATAATCTCATAAATTTAAAACCTAATTATTTTGCTTTAAATGGAAGTTTTTGTCAATCTCAGTTGTTCAGGCTTTGCCTTGGTTACAGTCTTGAGGTTATTTTGAATCTTTCCAGTAGGACAAAAATGGTTGGAGATACTGCTTTTTTCACTGATACTGTCTTCTATATAATTCTTCACTTCTAAACAAGGTATAATGTCAACAGATGGAATCGTAATTGACAGGCAGAATTTTAAGCCATTCTAAATGTCACTGGACCTTTTAATAAAATTAATTAGCCTGCCACAGAGAAAATTTACTAGCCTGCTGGTTAATTTCACAATGTAAAATCATGGGGTAGGTGGTAGAGCAGGCGAAAGCTTATTACTTTTAAATAATTATTTAAAGATGTGTGCCTTGCCCCTTTCAAACATGGATTGCAAATGCAGCAAGAGCTTTTAAAATCCTCTAAATTCAGAAGCAGTCGAGGATTGTTTGAAGAAATATAATACAGTTAAAATTAAAAATTATCAGATAGTAACTAATGACAAGTCACTGGTTATGTGCTTGATTCTTTTGGAATTAATGTTTTTACTAATATTTAAAAATAAGTCATGAGTACAAAAATTGTGCCCAGTTCCATTACAAATCTTGAGGAAAAGCTGGTTTCAGAAAATTTAAACATCCAAAGTTACGTCCATTCCATGGTGCATCTCTTAGCTTACTGGAATGTAACATCAAGAGTGCATTAGAAAGCACCATGAAGCAATCCCATTTTGTTTTCAGAAGAGTACCAATACATTGCTGAAATTGGAATGGGATTTGCAAATGTTGGAAGCATCTATGTCATATAAAATGTAGTAATATTTGGAAGTAAGGAAACATTGGAAACTTAGTCCAAAACTAAGGACTTTTCATTTTTGGTAATGAGGCATAATTAATCACTGAAGAGTCTAGTTCATGTGTTTCTATGTGATATTGAAAAGAATTTATCTGGAAATTGTTGTGTGGGTAGTTTTCTATTGGAAAAAGCTAACTTAGATGTGAGCTTCTTGAAGATACATTAAAAACTGTAGCACAGTCTTTTGTGCTCGCAAATTTATAGCTTGCGAACTTTAAAATTTGTCTGTTTGTGTACTTACCAAGATTACTAGCTCCTAGAAAAGCGTATCTCCCTGATTCCTAATGCACACAGGTAGACTTAAATACCCTAAATCTCACTTCCTTCCTATCCACCTTCTAAGCTATCATGGAATCTGTGCTGTTCATCATCTGGTATCAGTTGTTCTCATGCTCTCCTGCCTGGCCAGCAACACAATCAGCTGAGTACTTGACTGGTCACATCTTTGACTGCTGAGTATACTGCAGAGAAAAGCAGAACTCTGTTCTACTGAGGCAGAGTTTATAGCACGTTCTTGCAGGAGTGCTGTAATCTGATGTCAGAACAAAAATAAAATGCTGAAAATAAAAAAAATACTGACTGGATACCTGCATGTCCTTTGCCTTGGTTAGATCCCTTTAATACGTTTCTCAGGAAAAAGAATTGAAGTCTTAATTATGTTTTCCAGTGTTTAATTTGTGTTTGTATTCTATACAGCTATTTTGTGTGTTGATGACTCCATAGTAGATCTGGAAACACTGGAAGCTCTATATGAAAATGTAAGTAAACATGGGATAAAAATGTGGTTAATGACCAGAGTATTTCAGACACAGACTTTAGGCTGCTCAGGGAGCTAGTGAGTAAGGTTCCCTGAGAAAATGCTTATTATGAAGGTTTTGGGCACACCAGTGCTGATTATTTTTCAAACATCACCTCATGAAGGACACAGGAGCAGGCAATTCCTAGATGTCAGAATTCAAGCAGATGAAACAGAAGGTTTGCTTGGCTGAGCTGGGATCTTTTTTTGGAACTAAGGCAAAAAAAGAAGGTGTATGCCCGGTGGAAGCAAGGTCAGGTGATGTCGGAGGAATACAGAGATGCTGCTTGCGACTGCAAGGAGAAAATTTGTGTAGCCAAAGCTCAGTTGGAGTTGAAGCTGGCCAGAACTGCGGGGGACAGTAAAAAGAGGGTTTTTAAATATGTTGATAGCAAAAGGCAGTGTAAAAATAACATCAGCGTGTTACAGGATGAGGATGGCCACTTCACAAACAGGGACATAGACAAGGAAGAGATGTTCAGTGCATTCTTTGCCTCTGTTTTCAGCACTGATGGTGGGCTGAGGGGTTCCCAGTGCCCTGAGCTGGATGCCCATGGCTGTGAGATTGATTAACTCCCAGTCAACCCTGGACTTGTGTGAGATCTGCTGCTCCAGCTGGATCCCTGTATGTCTATGCAGCCTGGTGGAACTAATCCAAGAATATTCAAAGAACTAGCTGATCTCATTGTGAGGCATGTCTTGAGTTTTGAATGCTCTTGGGAATCTGGAGAGGTCCCAGTGGATTGGAAGCATTTGGACAATGCTGTCAGGCACATGGTGTGATGCTTGGTATATCTTGTGCAGGGCCAGGAGTTGGACTCAGTGATCCTGATGTGGGTCCCTTTCAACTCAACATATTCAATGATTCTATGATCAAAGGAAGACAGTTCATGTAATCTTTTTGGATTTCAGTAAAGATGTTGATGCTGTCCCTCACAGTATCCTTTTGGACAAGAAATTTAGATTAGTTATTAGGAAAAGGTTCTTCACCCAGAGGGTGGTTGGGTGCTGGTACAGGCTCTCCAGAGAAGTGGTCTCAGCACCAAGCCTGACAGAGCTCAAGAAGGATTTGGACAATGCTTTCAGGCACACAGTGTGATTCTTGGGGATGCACCTGTGTAGTAAATGTCACGTAAGGCACTGAAGGAATTTATGATAGGTCTTTAAGCGTCACTCTTTTGCATAGTCTAAGTATTTCTCAGTAAGAAAACACAATGGCTGCTTGCAGGCAAACAAGTAAAGTAGTAATTTATTCGTTTTTTATTAATTAGTAACTAATTAGTATATATTAATTCACTCAGAGAGCACAAAAAGATGAGCTGGAGAAAATCAAGCAATATTATCAGACTTCAAAAGAGGAGGAACTGAAGCTTCTGGATAAACCAGAACAGTAAGATTTTTTTTTAATACATATATATTTTATCGTTTTATAATGTAGCCCTTTGATGATATGTTGCAAGCAATTTTAATGCATAATTCTTGGTAAGTAATTATAAGCCTTTTTTAAAATGATAAACTTTCTTTGTGTATTTCAAGGTATGATGAAAAATTTGCCTTTATCACAAAACTTTTTTCAGACATGACAGATTTTACTACATCAGCTTTGACCACCAGAATAAAATATGATATATATAATAAAATAATATGATAAAATATGATAAAATATGTAGCCTTGAATCAATAAGAATTTTTGTTCCCATTCTCACATTTGTGAAAGGCATATATTCCCCTTAGAGCATTTATGGCTTAATTGGTGTTTCATAAAGCAGGGCCAGATTGATTTTGGTTGTTAATTATTTGAAAGAGCTTCATGAGCAGAGGGGTTTGGTTGGTCCTGTGGCAAAGGCACATTGAACACTCTGGTCAAGTTGACTTGAAGACCTACAAGACTGATTCCAGAGTTCCTCTCCTGCAACTGTTGTGGCTAGTGACAGCTGTTAGGATGAAAAACTTAAGTGTTGCTTCTTCTGTTGTAATACATCTTAGACCAATGTGAAAGAGTTCTCAGGAATTCATTAACAGAATGGTAATCCTGAATTTTATTTTAGTGTGTACATTTCATTTCAAATTTTGGCCTCTGGGTGGACCAGGGTTTTTTGTCCTCTGCTACTTCACTGCTTTTTCCTTTTTGTACTCTCATCCTCTTCCTGTCGTCCTGTCCTGAGGCCTTTCTGTTACCTTGTTTCCTTTTCCATCTTGTCTGGTTTTGTCTTTTCAGCTGTCTCTGTTGTAAGAAAGCGTAGGGGGAGGAAGAACTGAAATAGCAGAGATAGTATATGATTGGTTAATGTCAGAATTGTTATATTTTCATACCCTTTTTTTCCAATTAAAATTTTAGTGCCTAAGAACAGATTTTTTTTCCCCCTCCTTATGTGAGGGCAGCTAAATACTCATCTGTGACTGCCCACTAAGGAATAGACCAGTGTTAGGAGATCAGGCTATTACCTTACTCTTGATTAAGAGAGGCTATTGTTGTTTAGTAAGACTTAAGAAGACAAATATCTGTAAAGTGTATATACTAGCTTATTTTTGCATCCCAGATCCATGGCTTTCATTGCCTTGGCTTGAGGCATAAGGATACATTGTGCGACTAGCTGATGTTTTCCAGAACTTGATTCTTTGGCAGTCTGTTTGCTGTATGTCCAAGTTAAATAAATATGAATGCATTTTGTCTTCTGAAGAATACGAATCTTGTAGAGCTCTAGGGTTATGAGCTTGTCTTTTATGTAACTTACAGTGGAGAGAGGTTATCTTAATTAAATACAAAGTTGGATTTATACTATCACGGTTCCATAATTAAAAGTAAAGAACTGTCAATTAAGCAGTTAAGCCTGGTGGTTCAGAGTGAAATAGTAGTATCAAAGAAAAAAGCTATTTTTTTATCAATTATTACTCTCTGTTCTCTCTCTGCAAGTCTTAAGTATCCCATTTTTACCCTATTGTTAAACTTCACAGGTTAAGAAAATTATCTTAAGGGGAAAACAATTTGCTTTATGCCCTTCTGTAAATTTTCTTGGACCTTCAAAATAATGTGCTTTCTGAAAATTCAGTAGATCATGTGCCCCGGCTTTGTTTTCTAAGTCGGCCTCTAAATCAACCTACCTTCAGAACTGGAGATTTGTTGGAATTGTGCTATACTTATTAGCTCCACAAAAGGTTAAAGACAGAAAAGTGCTAAGTTTTTATGAGTGGTTAAAAATATTTGCTGTGGGGCATAAGCCTCATGTATTGTTTTTAATGAAGATCAAAACAAAAATGTAAACAAAATCGTTTATCAAATGGTTGCACATAACAGTAGACATTCATATAGTGAAACCATTGACACGAGTTCACTGAAGTCTAAAGGAAACTTTTATGTGCTTGGATTACCAGACAAATAAAAAGCTTGAGTGGTATCACTGATGTTCTTTTGCACATGTGATTTTTATTTCTCTTGCTGTTATGTTAAATTTGGCACAAACTCTAAGTATGACAGCAACATAACAATACCCCCTAAATTATGCTTCATGATAGTAGTTATTAAAATGCTAATATTCATTACCATGATAAAGATTTATTTGTAGTTGGCCACAATTTGGTGCTTTGCTAGCAGGACACAGATGCCTTAGCAAGTTTCTAAGAGATGCTCTTAGTTGTAGTATATTTTCTGTGTAGTCATGTCCACTGTGAAATGAGTACTGATAAAGTAAATAGTATCAAAATATGGTACTGATTTGAATGTAGTTTGATTCAGGAAGTAGGGAGTGATTTGTAATTGCTGTCCCAGTAATGCCACTTGCTTCTCTTTGAAGACAGCTCTGCTAGGCCTTCAATTGAAATCCTGCTGTTGCACTTGGAAGCTTGCAGGATTAGATACACCTTTTTCCCAAAAAATTGTTTCTAAGTTGTATTCTTCAAATGTGGATAAATGTGATCTGAAAATTAGTTTACCTCCATAGAATCAGCCATCCTTGTCCATCTTCTGCAAGAATATTCTCTTACACGAACACCCTAACAATATGCCTGGCTTGAAAGTACTCTCAAGTTCTTTGCTCCAAGATTGTGGTAGGGTAGAAGAGTTCTCAAATAAATGGAGTTTTTATTTACAGCTTTTGATGTACCTCACAGAGATGAATGGCATATTTTTAGTGTTTAGTTTAGGCCATCAGAATTGTAGTAATGAGAAACCCATCCAAAAGCTGTGTCACAGCCACATCATCATTATTTTAAATTGAAATAATAATTTTCTCAGACAAAAATTGCAAAAATGACTGAATTAAAAATGTTTTTTTCTCTCCTAAAGTTTTGTCCAACTGAACTGGTAGTTTATCTGTGATATCCATAGTTTCATGCTATGATTTTTTCTTTAGTAGTTACATTTGTAGTCACTAGGACTCCTTTTTGTGACAGATTCAGTTATAAGTATTCTGTCTGGATATTTACTTTGGATACTTTGATTTCCAAAATTTGGAGATAATTGTTTTTACACGGTCTTCTAACTCGCAGCACAGTTATGTTGTATTCGGATAATCAGCCATGTTGGAAGTAGTTCCCTTCTCACAGAAAGGCAAGAATATATGTCGTTTGACTTTCTAAATTTAAACTTTTTAATTGTATGTATGTTAGAACTTCAATGAAGCAGTTTGTTTTTTCTTTCCTTTGTTTCTCTCACACAAAGTGCAAAATACCCTCTTTTTTTTTTTTTCCTGGCAATACCATTCATTCCCAATAGGAAGCATTTTTATTAATACCAGCTTGGCATTTCTTTTTTCCCTCTTCTTAAGTCTAAGAGCCTTCTGTCACAATAAGTTTTTCATCAGGCAAGAAAGAAAAAGAAAGAAAAGGAAAGAAAAAAATGGTATTCCAATTAAAAAATAGTATTTCACACCAGCCACAGGTGGATTCTGCTGGGTTTTTTTAAGTCACTATGTACTCAGCAAACCCTAGCATGCTTGAGAAATGTGTAAAGCAGATAGAAATACACTGATATTATTTATTATGAAAAATAAATCATTTGGAAAAATCAGATGTATTGGCTTAAATAATTAAAATAAATTTAAGAAGAATTCAAGCTAATAAATTGAATACTGAATTTCCCGTAATTCAGCTAGGTAGAAAAATCTTAATGGCATTGTATTAAGGGGAATCTAAGGATGTCTACAGACAGGAGATTAGAAGAATGATGCTAAAGTGATACTGGAGCAAAAGACAGTTTGCTTCTGGATTTCAGGAAACCTTGTGTATCTCTGAAATCTTAAACTCAATATCCAAGAGCAAATTAATTGTTATAATATATTGTTATTATAAGAAATGCTAAAGCCTCTTGTATTACTAGCCAAGCTCTTACTTTTAAATTAATGAAGTGAAAAGGGAGGAATTACTCATGCCTTTGGGATGCTTTCATTTTGTGAGATCTGAGCATGAGTTGTTGAATATGCGTCTTGTTGGATTTTTAACCAAAGAGTTGAAATAAAAAAAGCTAGTATAGAATCATGAGGGGTATGTACTGTGAGGACAGATATGGAGCAGATAAAGACTTAATTAACTTTGCTGAACGGTGACTGAAGGCAGGTAACCTTGCAAGTATTTTAGAACTAAATACGCAGCTAGGTGCATTCCCATAAAACATGCTGCTATATGATTGAAAGTGTAGTGTTGATTAGTAAAAGAAAATTGATGCTGAGAATCAGAACAAATCTCTTGGCAGACATTTTATATTATTAAATAAATTTGTAGGAATTTATTGACTTCTGTGTTTCTGGGCACGTTTTTAAGGGAAACAAAACTGCATAAGTTAGTGGATCGGGCATCCTGTCTAGGTTTTCCTTTTTTTTTTATTTTCAATGAAAGATTTAGGTTTGAGATTATTCTGTTTATCACTGTGCAGCTACAATAGTTACTGGATTGATATGATAATGATTAATGTCTTGCCTTTTTCTTGACATTTATAGGATTTTTTTAATGCATTCTTAGCGTAAAGAGTATAACAATTCCAAATTCTGTCAGATTTGATTTACAGTAGGAAAGATTGCATGTATATTAGATGATGCTGCAGGCTTTGGTCCATTATGTACCCCACAGAGAAGCATTATAAAGATGTATTAATAGTCTTTTTTTCCCCACAGATTTTTATATGAGTTATCTCAAATCCCCAACTTTGCAGAACGAGCTCAATGTATTATCTTCCAGTCAGTTTTCTCTGAAGGGATAACATCAGTGCACCGGAAGGTAGATATCATAACTCGAGTTTCCAAGGTAAGTACTAATGAAAGATAAATTAAAACTTAACTATGTTTTAAAGTATTTATGCTGCTTTTTTACTATAAGTCAGGAACCTTAATCCTGATTACTGGCTTTTCAGGAAAACAAAACTGTAATAAATTTTTAGCTGCTTAAAAGAACAAAAGGGAGAAAGAAGAGGGAAGGTGAATTGCGTGTGATGCCCCTGGAGTACACAGAAATTTATTTTTATTTAAATGGTAGATTTTTATTACCTTGTGTATTAAGCAGTGTAATAGATAATCTTCATAAACTAAAAATTAAATATAATACAAGCTTAGTACAGGGCCTTGCAAACTTTCTTTTGTTTTAATACCACTGTTGATGCTAATAGATGTTTGTTATGTTCATTAGCTTATTACTTTCCCTTGGCATCTGTTAATTTTTGGTAACCCTGATACAGCAGAACTTTTAGTATGTGACAAAGCTCTACCTAATATTTCTGTACTATGAAAGACTAAGGACAAGATTTTTAAAATTATAACAAATAAATTGTGTGAAGTAGAATGAGGTAAAAATTAAGAGAAAAATTAAATGGTGGACTACAGGTCTAACATCCCATCTGGAAAAGTAGGTTTGTTTTTTTTTTTTCTAATTTAAAGATTAGCTTTTGATAAGCTTTGCTTTCACAAAGTACCCATGCTCTACCCCTTTGGATTTCTTTAAAATAGAAATAGTTACTTGTTTTTTCCTTTCCAAAGGAGGCATAAATGAGGAATCAGTGTTGTATGAGATGGGGAAAATCATATTGCCTTCAGCTGTTTTATGAGGAGTTCAGACTGAAACTGATTTATGCAGTGTCTAGGGCTACATAGTTAAGAATTATGCCTGTCGCCTCAGATTGTCAACTGACAGGTTGAGAATCTTTATATGTAACTTCATATGTAACTGAAAATAATCTACTAGTTCTACACTGTGTTTCTAGAACTGTTTTCTGTTCTGAGGCATGTAATTAGTTAATCCTTACCCCTGTATATCTGGATTAAGTATGGATCCAGGAATGGGAATTTTCTGACCTGTGAGAAGCAGACTGAATGATAGAGTCTAACCTGGTGGCAGCAAAAATAGCACTTCTCCATTTGACTGTGCATTATGCAAAGTCATGATCAACCACCTCCTTGTATGTAAGATTTTTTAAGTCTTCTGAGAATGTTTAGTAATCTTCCATTAATCTTTTTGTCATTGACATAGTGTTTGATGATATATAATTTTCTTCATATGGATTATGTTAAATATACTGTCTTAGGGAGATACATTCTAATAAAAGTTTCTCTTAAAGTTTTGAGTATTGTACCAGCTTCAGCTTCCCTTACCTACTGAGGTAAAAACAGACAAGAAAGAAACTTTAGCAAGAATAAAATTAAAATAAAGCTATTTTATATTAGCAATTAGAGTTTTTGTGCTGACAGAATTTACAGACCAGTATTAATTTTCCAGGCTTTGCTGAGCATGACAAGTGTAAAGGACATTCTGGGTTTGATTCTGGCCTTTGGAAATTACATGAACGGAGGAAATAGAACCAGAGGTCAAGCTGATGGATTTGGTTTGGAAATACTCCCCAAACTAAAAGATGTCAAAAGCAGGGTAAGTACTAGTGTTTAGTTAAAGATAATTTTTCTGAAATAATTTTTTTTGTTCCTTCATCTCTCAGAAGTTAATCTTTTACTTCTTACTATTCTTGCTTGGAAAAGCAAGGCACTTTGTACGATTTGCATGCTTTTTTCTCTGAGCTTTTCACCTCCTTCTCCTGCACATGTATGTTTCCATAATCTGATTTCTCCTGTTCAGTACTACTAGGATAATTACCTTATGTGAGAACTTCTGTGTGTCTCTTTTATTAGCAGTGACTTAATAACAGTAGCGTAGAAAGAAGTGGAAGAGCACAGACGGCTTAAGTCTTCTCCAGTATATGTCCCCATTCTTTTTTCATGCCCTTAAATGAAGGTAGCTCTCTGTGAATAAAAGTGTTTTAAAAATCAGATTTAAAACCAAAATGTTGGTAAAGGTTTAGTGTAGCATATACAGTAAGAAGTTATATATAGGAGATCAAAGAGGTGTCACACCCAACAAGGTACTTTTGGTCTTTTTTTTTAGCTGTCAGTTAAATGGATGTAGGACATGACTTTTGAGTGGCATGCACAAGAAAATACTCATAGATGGCAGTAAATTATTTTGTCAAAAATTGAGAAGTGCTAGCTGGTTTTTGATTAGTCATGCTAAGATCAAAGTCAGGCTCAAAGGCTAGACACCTTCTGGGATGAGGTTACTTTGTTTCTTATTTCAGTAGGGCAGAGGAGGAGGTATTAGGTAATGTAGGCAATGGAAACACTGCTCAAAGTCATTCTTTGCCAAAATATACCTATGTACCACTTGGGTATAGGAGGCAGCAAAGAATAGATAATTTTCTGCTGATTTTAGTATAGACTTGGAGTGTGAGAAAAAGAAATACTTAATGCTCTTCCACTTTTCTTCCATGAAGTGCTTTCTTGACTACAAGAGATGCAAATTTTAAGCTTTTGTTCCCCATTATGCTTCATGTATGCAGGAATGCATTTGTGAGACCGGCAGTGTCTGAAAAGCAGTATATCTATGGAATATTTTGTTTTACTTGTGTACATCATCATTAACACAATGTAGAAACATGCTAAATGAATTGTTCAGTGAGCAACTGTTTTAATGAAAGCTTTTTCCAAAGGATTTGAGCTCTTGGTCTCCTAAAGACATTGAGGTGCTGGAGCAAGTCCAAAACTGGTGAAGGGTCTAGAGCACAAGTCTTATGAGGAGCAGCTGAGGGAGCTGGGATACTTTAGCTTGGAGAAAAGGAGGCTCAGGGGAAACCTTACCACTTTCTACAACTACCTGAAAGGAGGCTATTAACCAGGTGGGGGCTGGTGTCTTCTCCCGGGTAACAAGCTATAGGTTGAGAGGAAACAGCCTTGAGTTGTTTCAAGGGAAGTTTAGCTTGGGTATTAGGAAAAAATCCTTCACTGAAACAGGGTTATGAGGCATTGGAGCAGGCTGCCCAGAGATACAGTGGTATCAACATCCGTGGAGATGACACTTAGAAATATAGTTTAGTGATGGACTTTGCAGTGCTGGATTTACAGTTGGACTCAATGATCTTAAAGGTATTTTCCAACCTAAATGATTCTGTGTTTCTAATTCTTACTTTATCTTCACTGTTCAACTGTTCCATGTGACCACTTATTTTCCTGTCCTACTGCATGGACAGAACACAGTGCAAACATCACTTAACTAGAACCAGGCTAAGTTTCCCATTACTCAGGTGTTTGTTGGATGGCTAGCCGCCTTGCAGAAAAATGTAAAACTCAGCTTTGCCTAACTTCTCAGTAGAAGTACTAGGTTTAGTCTGTCTTCCATCTTCCTATAAACTTCATAGCATTTAATAATCTCTGGGACTTTCCTATGTGGTTGAATTTAGCAAGCACGTTTCAAAATCATCCATTATTAAAAGTATTGACTGATTCAAAGTATAACTGCATAAGACTTGTTCCATAGCAAAACAAGCTAAGAAATTACATTATTTACAGTTTCCTGGTAGCCAGAACAAATATGCTATTAGTTTAGATTAGTCTCCAAAATGTGTAAAAACTCAAAGGGTCCAGTTGTTACAGGCAGACATGAAACCTCAGAGATAATTGGTAGACTGTATTTGCAAAGGAGAAGAATGCAGAGTCTTGTACATTTGAATATTAAGGTATTCTTCCTGTGTCCCATTACTCCCTTCTTGTGAATTGCCAGCAAGCACGTCTAAGTAAGCTGAATTCCATGAGCTAAGGTAAAGAGCTAATGCAAAATATCTCTTATTTCACATAAAAGTCATTTATTGTCAGATGAGCTTTAGAAAGTTAGATTTTATAGAGATTTTTTGACCTGCCAGTAATGGCTTCTAAAAGTCTTACACATGCAGGGTGGCTTTTTCCGCATGACAGCAGTGACTTACTTGGTTAAGAATTTTGCTGGTGTATGATACTAATAAAATATAATGTGCTGCAGGCTCTCATATAGACAAGGCAGCTCTGTACAGGATGTCAGACATTGTTCACATACAAATGTTTGTCCTGATACCTGTCAATATAAAATATGAAAACACATCCAAAAAACTTCAAAGACATTCCAGATATAATTCCCTATATCGTGGTTCTTTTATATTGCTGAATATAATGTATAACTTTTCCTTAGTTCATCTGGCCCATGCTGACTCAATGACATGTAACAAAATAAAATATTATATACAGTTGTGTGCAGAAGCATGGAAATGGTGATTCCATAAAGTGAAAATTAAAATTCATATTTATATGGTAACAGGGCATGAAATATACTTCTTAGTTGCATGCTGTCTGATTTCATATTTGGAATAAAATATGTAAAGTATCAATGCCTTTATCGGATCTTCCTTATAGAGGATTGAGACTACAGGAGTCCAGAAATTCTGTTCACCTTAATGTATCTGAGGTGACTCTAATATTTAGTTGATACTATGTTTAAGAGTAATATTATTGAATAATTTGAGTTATTATTATTCAGTAATTCCTTCTATTATTAAATAAAATGTGGGGACAGCTTCTCCCATGTATTGTCTACATGTATTTTTGCCTTGTACTTAAAACCAAAAGAAACTCGAGGTTCATAGTAGTGGTACGATGAAGCTGATGTTGTAAAAAATCAATTTTTTTTGGTCAGTAATGCTAAGGCTAAAAAATATTGTGAATCCTATTTCTCACATCAATATAGAATAATTATTTATTTAATTTGAAATACAGTACATTTTCACTCACTTGAATCAGCGTTATTCAGACATTTTTAATTTTTCCTAGGATAATGGAATTAATCTTGTGGATTATGTCGTCATATATTACCTACGCCATTGTGATAAGGTAAATGATTGATTTGCTCCATCAGCCTCTCCAAAAGCGGGTTTCTTTTAAGAGATGGTAAAAGGGTTTGTAATAGCTTTTTAGAAATCTGAGTGTAGTACCTCTGATGGGAAAATAAAATCCATTTATTTTGCTTTCTTACAGTTGTTGTGTACCTCAGTAGGCATGAAATTTGCTGTAAGTTTTAAGATAAGACTTTGGAAAATTTTACATTGGTTTTTGAGTGAACCACTACGGGCAATTAGGTGTGACCATTGCAGACGGGACAGGTGGTCACTCCAGCCTTGTCTTATTACGTATGTGTGGGTTGCTGTAACATTGTAAAATTTGTTCTGGTGTCAGTGTATTGGAAGGCAGAAGCATGATTTCTCTCTTAGAGCAAAATGCAAGGTTGGAATTTTCAGATACATGAGTCAGCAGATGGGGATGAAGTTAGAGGTTGAAATGTAGGAAGAAGCGTGGCTGCTCCTTTGAGTGAGTTACTGTCTATTGTATATTATACTCCTCCATATATGCATTTACATATATTACATACATTCATATAGTAACGATATATATTTTTGGTATTGGCAATAGCCAAACTTACTGAGTGAAAAATTTGAATTGAAAAATTTGAAAAATTGAAAGTATATTTTAAATGAAAATGTCTCTATTAATTGATTTTAAGAATGTGATTGCTTATTTTGATCTTCCTTTTTAAAAAATTATTACATAAGATTGTTGAATTGATGAGTTAGTAGTCCTGAGATATGTAGATCTGTATCAGTTCCCTTTCTTTAGGGTTTATGGGTTTGTTTGTTTCTCTTTCTATATTCTTGTGTTTTCTGTTGTTGGTTTTGTTGGTTTGGGGATTTTTGGGGGGTTGGGATTTTTTTGCTTTCTAATTAATTTATTTAAATATTTCTGCAAACTTTCTACTATACTGTAATTTTACTTCAGGGAATTTTGTAAAATGAAACAGTATATCTTCCTTGGGAGGAAATAAACACAGTGTAATTGTCATCCGTTGTACTTTGTCCAGCAAAATGTTCAAATCTTTATAATAATAAAATTATTTTTTCCCCATTCACAAAACAGTTAGTTCTCTAACCTGAGTTTTCCTTTATTGCAGACTGAAGTCCATGCAGGTATCTGCATATTTTAAACTCAGTAGCATATGCTTATGCACAGCAATGTCATATTAATACCATTTATACATATTTTATTTGTTAAAATTCCACTGGAGATATTGCTTTGAAAAAGTTTTTCGTTGGTTGTTGGTGTTTTTTTTTGTTTTTGTTTCGTTCTGTTTGGTGGGGGGGAGGTTTCTGTTGGTTTTGTTTGTTAATTTGTTTTACTTTTGATTCTCTTTTCTTACTGTACTAAAAATAAGGTATATACTTAGGAGTTCCATACAGATTTTAACCCCTGTGATTTATTTAGCCTCATAAGCGTTGAGCTGTGTACTTTTATCTGTGTACTGCTTCAGGAAATATGTGGATAGGGTTTTCAATTTATGCTTATAGGTTGTGTGTATTTTTAATGAATTGTGAGAGAGTGAAACCACAAACTTTTGGCATAACATCACTTCTTGCATTAAAATGGGCATTCCTGTAATCTTTTTTTAAAGAAACTTCTAATCCCTTATCTAAACCTTTATTGACATAAAATTAACTGAAATGTCATAAGTTTAATGTTGTTTCAAAGTTTAAATTGAGCACAGTTTGCTTTGCAACATCTGAAAGGAAGTTCCAATACGCAGAATTGCGAGTATGAAATCTTGAATGAGATAAATGTTGTTTTAGCAAGAATGATTTAAAATATGTTATTTTTATAATTTTATGACACTGTTTCATAGATGAATTTTTTTTTTAAAAAACCAATAAATTTCTCTGGAAATGCATTCAATTTTCATAGTGGCTTGTTTGTTTGTTTGCTTATTTAGGAAGCAGGAACAGACAAGAGTATTTTCCCTTTACCAGAACCACAGGATTTTTTCCAGGCCTCCCAAGTTAAATTTGAAGACCTAATAAAAGACTTAAGGAAACTGAAGAGAGATCTAGAAGGTAACTGGGAACTTTCACATTTGTTCTGCTAACAACAAAGTGCCATTTAAAATGTGATCTTTATGAGGTTTTCTTATTGCTAATTAGGTTTATAGTGTTGATTCATTTAGAGTTTTTACACTGTGGCACAAATTACTCACATAAATTAGAAAGAAAGAAAATTTGACTCATGACTTAATAAAAATGAAAGTGGAGATCCTGAAAAGTAGATTTCCCTTTTACAATCGAAAGGCCCCTAAAGAAATCTCTCTGAATATTTCTTTAGTTTTGTGTGAATATTCATCTGGCTTCTCCAGAACTGTGTTTAACTGTAGATATCTGTTAGCTCCATAACATAAATAGTTTCTTCAGTACTTGTATAACAGCAATTTGAAAGCTACAAGAAAGAGTTGAATACTGTTAATGGAGAAATAAAACACAGCTTGCCAAGGCAGAGCAAAGGCAAATGGAAAGCTCCAGTTCAAAATATTTTCACCCTGGGACATAAAATAAACATTTAAAAATGTTTATTATAAAGAGGGGTTCAGAAACCCAACTCATATATCAATCAAGATACTGAGTGGAAATAAAGTGGGAAGGGTTGTTCTCTTAAGTATTCCAAGCAGTTTCCTTTTTATTTTGTGCTACATACAACTTTCTAAAATAAATTCAGCAAATGATGACTGAATATTTTAAGCTTTTTTCTTACATAGAAAAGTTATGGAAAAGTTTGTACTTTACTAAGTACAAAGGCAGTTCTATGTGGAAGATGGAGTTTAGGAAGAAAATCTGCATAAAATCCTGTAAAAACTTTTACATCTAGATTTACATCTTTGCACCAGGATGGAAGAGTTCTTTTATTATCAGAGTTGAACAAGATGATTGTTTTCAAATTTTTTCACTATAAGTTGCTGAAAACAGTTACAAAATAATTTATCCTTACGACTAGAAATGGCTGGATTAGTTCACTGCCATCCTTAGGATAATTTCAAAGGTTAATAGTGGTAGGAAAGTATCAGTTGTTGTTTGTTCGACCAGGGCATAAGTGAGTGCTCTATCTCCTCTCATCGCTTGGCCCTGTAAGCCCCTTGGCCTGCCCTCTTTTGGGCTAGTTTTTGCAGAAACATGATCTGTGTTTATCTTGTACTTTTTCAGCATGTAGTCCTGCTGTCATACATCTTAGTCGTGCAGGATTGGTATTGAGGCTGTGACATTCACGTCATATTTGTTCTACATTGCAAAGATACAGACAGCGAGTAGGAAAAGCTGCACTCTTTAACTCTTAAAATAAAAACTGCGGTTTTCTTGTAATCATGGCTTTCTGTTTTTTAAACCAAATTTTTTGTAGGTATTTATAGCAAGTCTAGAAAAATTGTTATGTTGAAGTTGGTTTTGTAATTCTTTGTAAAGGTGTATGTTAAACCCTGCCAAAGCAATTAACATATAAAGTTAATGACAGCAAAGATTTGAAACCAAAGTGTTGTGGAAATGTTTTCAGATGTTGGTATTTTATCACTTAGAAATATGCAACAGATTCTAACAAGCATTCTTGTGATTATTTCTCTCACATTTAAACAAAGAAACAATCACTTATATAAGAATTTATCTCTTTCAAAGATTCCCTTTCAAACCTTTTTCGTTGGTTAATGCTCTAGTTAATTTTTAAATCAAAATTTTAATTGAAGGGGTTATAATTTTAACACGTACAACAAAGATTTGATGAGTCTCTGTAGTTTATTGTAGCCATTAAAAAGTTGTGGCTGCTGGCAGAATACCAGTGAAAGTCTAAAGCTGAAACAGATGTGAGTAGCAGAAACCAAGTCCAGAGAAGCGTCGGGCCCAGCTATCCAGACAGGCGCGGCCCTTCAGATGTAAATAATTTGAACAATATTAACTGGGGCTGCCTGTGTTATAGGGTACACTGGATTTATTTCACAGTTTGTTGGCTGAAGTAGTCTCAAGCAGATTGCCTTGGAAGTGGGATGAGATAAAGGTAATAAATAAAAGAGGGGTTTTGTGTGTCATTAGGGAATGAACTAATGTTCCTGTAAGTGACTTACCTTTTTTCTGAGATTTGTAAGGAATGATTAAAAAAAAAAAAGAAATGTATCACTTCTTGCAACTGAAATGGCAATTTTGATGGTTACTTTTCATAGTAGTTGTCATTTAGTATTTAAAAATATATTAGACTAGTTTATCAAGGTATTCATTTATGTTTCTAACATGGATATTAACATGGGAAAGATGGAGTTATCATGAGTGGCATGTCTTAATGGTATAAACCTCTGGTTTGAAATACCTAGACACTGTGGAACTGAAAGTTCAAATGTAGATGGAGCACAAACCCCTTCATCCTTTTCAGATAAACAGATTGAGTTCCATACAATCTGCTATTTTTAAATCTTTCAGATTAGACTTTAAAGGTATAGACTAATTTTACTCTAGAGGGATAAGACTGAAGTTAGACTCAAGAATTAAAAAAAAAATTTCGGAGAACCTTAATCCAACAGGTTTTTAAAACATATTCCAGAAAAAACTTTTTAATCATGTGCATTTTAGGCTAAAAAGAATGAGAAACAAAAATATGTATTTAACATAACTTCTGAGGGGAAAGAAGTGGGTATTAAATGGTGAGATGAAAATTTTAGAGCGAAATCTGGTTCCACTCTAATGTCCCATTAGAAAGGATTTCTGTAAACCCAGGTTTTCACTCCAGGTCTGCTGGTGTGTTTCCAAGGTTTTTAGATATTACACAGTATCATGAGCAGATCCATTTATTCATTTGACACGTGCTAGTTTTCCAGTTAATCTTTATAGTTATGGAAAGAAAAGGTTTTGCTTTGCTAAAGATTGTAAGACATCTTATTCCTTGTCTAGGGCAATGAATGATTTCCACATTTTCCTTTCCCTGTCACCAAACATGATTTACTGTCTAATCTGGACAATGCCAGTCTTGAAATTGGTATTCTTCTGGAATAAGCACAGAATGTTTGAAATGTATACTCATAAGAAGATCTTCAGAAAGAAAGCCATTTTACCAAAGTTTCATAGACTGTTATAAGTTTTACCATTAATTCTGTCATTAATCCATGTCCAAAGTTGAACAATTTTAATTAAATCAAAATTAGTTGCTCTTTAGATTGTCTCCATCTGTCATACTCATTCCTCTTCTTTGCAATACAGTAAATAAAATTTTTAAATTTTATGCTGCTCTGTTACTCAGAAGAAAGCAATGTTAGATGCCTCATACAATTTACTATGATGTTCATTATAACTTTTTTGTATTCTTGACCTTAACAATTGAAAGAGCAAAGAGATTTATTGAATTGTTAAAAATGGAAACCAAGGTAGGTCCACTATAATTGTTTTCAAGAGTCACACTTCTGTTTCTCATACTTAATTAAATTTCCTATGAGATTGTTCCATTCTGGTTCCATTGAAAATCCCCATATCCTTAAGTTTCCCTCCTTTCATGGCCACCAATAGAAATATTGGGTACAATTTTTGTACTAATATTTTTTCCGTGCTGTATGTATGCTTTCAGTTTCTATGAACTTAACTGTGTGTGAGTATATATGTAGATGTTTGCACACAAATGCATGACAGAAAGGAAATAATCTAAAAAAAAAAAGACTTTAGGGATCTGCTATACAATAGTCAGTTGGAGACAGAAGACATGGTTTCATATTGGGCATCTCTTAATCTAGTTGTTGACAGATTTGTATCTTGCATAAGTATGTAACCCCCAACTTTACCCCATTTAAATAGGAGACCTTCACCAAAACTTGAGTTTATGACTGCCCCATTTTGTAAAATTGCATAATCCTTATGAAAAGAGTAAAAGGGAAGTAAGTAATCTATGCATGAAAAGTCAAGAAATTGTAACGTTGTGTTGGCCATTTTCATACTGTTTTTTATATGAAAGCGTTAAAAGTATCTTAATATCATAGAGTGGTGCGGGTTGGTGGATTGGAATGTATCTCTGGAGGTCCTGTGATCCAGAGCCTTTGAGCAGGAATAACTTCATATTTAGATCAGGCTGCATAGGACCATAGTCAGCTCAGTTTTGAATCTAAGGATGGAAATCTTAACAACTCTCTAGGCACCTGTTCCAGTGCTTAATCACTGTCTGGAATATTTTTCTTTATCCCATGCGAGAATTTCCTGTGCTGCTGCTTGTGACCAGTGCTCCATTTTCTTTAGATGTGCATTTCTGAAAAAAATCTGGCTCCATCTTCTCTATAGTTATTAATTAGATAGTTGAAGTGAAAATCTAGATTCCCAGCCGACATTCTCTAGACCAGGCTGAGCATACCTGGCTTCCCACACCTGGCTTCCCCTGCCTCATCTTCAAGTGCTCCATTTAATTTCCATTCCTAAGTGGTGTGACAGTATAAATAGTCCTTTTCAGATATGAATGTGTATATATATGTATTCATATATAAATAAAATACATTCTTGTTCATACAAACAGCTGCAGTGGACTGGATGTGACTGGCAAACACCATGCCAGTCATGTCTCTCTCTTAACACTGTCTCCTAGCATGGCTGATTAGACCAGACTAAACTGTTGCATCTACGTTGCTCTCATTCAGTGCCTCTTCAAGTAGCTATGTATCCCATTCTGTTGCAAAGCATGGAAGAGAATTTAGAAATAAGAAATGGATGGAAGTTGAAAAGGGTCATTCATTCTTGATGCTTTCAGCAACTGTTATTGTGAAGAATCAGGGAGGAAACTGCAAGAAGGAAAAATAACCAGCTCATGCAGAATAAAACTCTTGATTTTCCAAATTTAAAGTACTGAAAAAAATCTGGATTTATCAAGGATTATAAGGGAATATATTCATCAATAGGCAAACATACAAAGGCAGAAAAGTTTAATCAGTATTATTCACAAGTTAACTTAAATGTGTTTTTTCCCTCCGAGTCCTCAAACTGAGTGAAAGGGTTTTGCAACAAAATGTCCCCTAATTAACTATAAACTGGTTTTGTTCTAGAAATTAAATGACATCTTCAATTAATAGATTGAGGCAATTTCAGCTTTTGTTGGACTTCTATGGATGCACAGGTGGAGAAATTAATTTGATGTGTTAAGATTTATTCAGGTGGAATTATACATTCCGTTCACACATAATACAACCTTAGGTAAAGTCTGTACTGTGGACTAAAGTTTTAGTATAATCATGATACAGTAATAATTGATAGTGCAAAGATTACAGTGTTGATTTTCTTGATAGACAGTAAGGTTACTGAATCACAAAATGAAAATTCTAAGTATTATATGAGGTTTGAGTATTAACGTTCTAAATAATTTGTAATATTTAATAATAATATTAGGATCAATAGCTATTGCTTAATAAAATATGATTGCTTATTCACCGCAGGAGGATAATATTCAAAAAAGTATCAAACGCGCTCTTCTAAAATATTTTCAATCAATTGAAGCCTTAGTCTGACTTAAATGTTTTAAGTCCATTTCAAAGAGGGGCTTAAATGTCTTGACTAACACATGTCAAAAACTCTTCCCAGCAGGAGCAGAGAAGTTGTATGATAGTTTACAGAACCTACTTACTTTAATTTTCTTCATGTTAGTTATATGTTCCTTCAAATTATGGAAGTGCAAGCAAGTAGAAATTTGAACTGGCTGGTGGAACATGAGGAGCCAAATAGATTCATGTCTTACTTCTTTAGGTAATAGCAGAAAAGAAGCATGTTATTCATACGTGGTTTCTCTGTTTTTGCACAGTCCAATATTTATCTATTTTGAGGCAATGCAAAATGGTGTAAGGAAAAGAGCAAAGGATGGCTTCGTACAGGAAAAGTTATTCTGTTTGCAAGAGTTGACCCTCTTTTCTTTCCCAGAATTTTCTGACCACTTTTTGAATAGTCTCTTGCCTCAGCAGGATGAGATGTATCTGTTTGTTTTGATTTAGAAAGATCTGACACAGGCATTAAAAATGCATTATCTATATGTGCATTGGATTCTATTTTACAATAAAACTAACTTTTTGACAGTGTTTCACTAGTAATGTTCATATATGAATGCATTTAGTAGAATTTTTTTCTAAGTGGACCATTTCTTAAAATTTTATTAGACTTACTAGTTTGTGATTAAAATGATAGTATAGAATGGTTTAAATAACATTCAGATATATAATAGAGGAGCAAAGCAGTGATGTTTTAGAAGAGTTTGTTCCCTGAAAGCAGATGTCTGCATGTATCCACAAGGCACAGGAGAAAGCTTTCAGTTGGTTAAACAATGCCATGCAGTTAATTTTTTCTTTTACATTTTTTTTCTTTGGCTGAAGAATTCTCAGAAATTTCTTGTTAAAAATCATTCTGCAAATGTTAAGATTCTAAAATGAATCTTGGAAATACCACAGTTAATGATTTTCTGTGCACTTTCCTGTGTGCCCTTTTAAATAAATAAATACATGTGTGTTTGTTAAGCACTAGTTATGTAACTATGAAGGATACATCTGGGAGCAGGTAGTGTACGTCTGGAAACAGGAGGAACATTGTCCCTGTCAATGTGTGTGATGGATATTGAATTATTTAGTTTGGAGAGTGTTAAATACTAGTGTTGGGAGGAACAGTGACTTCTTATTTATAGACCTCATCACCTTTTCCTCTTTGTGGAAGTATGCAGTAAAAGACAAGACTGATTTCTGCTAGAATGGAGACAGTCATGTGTCAAAGATTGAAAGTGCATTAGTTCAGATAGTGGGATACAAATTAGTAGTAATGGGGCTGATTAGCATTTTGAGAAGTGTTCTTTCTAATATTGCAGGTAGTTCATGAATTCACATGATTTTAAATGAATGCTCCAGCTGAACCAAACTTCTACCAACTTGGTAGAATAATTAATTAGGTTGAACTTTACAATCTGTCTTGCACATAAAATCAGAGATCCAGCAGTAGAGAGGACAATAGGAGATCATTTCTCCAGCTTCTACCGTTTCAGCTCATAAACTGTTTCAGCCATTGCCCAATTCTCTTCTATCTGATCCCTTATTCACTATGCTACATGCTAAAATGTTGGAGTGTTTGAAAGGTCTTTTTTTTCCCTTAGGACTGTAAAAATCTTAGTTCATCTGATAAAAATACTATTCTTGCTTCTTTATAATTTTGTCTCCCTCTCAATTACCCAGACAAGACTCTTCAGTTTTAATAAACTCTTTTTTTTTGTACTTTCCAGAGAGAACGGAAATGTTCCAGTTTCTCAGCCGATTCTGCTAGCTCACAGTTCTCTACTTTTGACAGATCATAAAGATGTGTGCAGTTCTGTGTGTTTGCGTCTTGACACTTAACAAAAATTTTCTACTAATCATGTGTGCTGGAATCACTTAAAGGCATGTTACAAAGACTTGACTGGAAAATTATGAGGCTTTAGTCATTATAATCATTTATATGTGCTGTTCAGTCCCTTGCAGTGTGCTTCTCTGCTGAAGGGTGCACTGAATGTAAACTACCATTTCAGAAGGAATACGTTAACCAGAGGCTCAGATATGTTGCTATGGTGTGAAAAATATTTAGTTCTACTAGCAATCTTTGCTCATTTTACTAAATGTATTCTTGGGAAACAATTTTAACAGAAAGGTTTTTAAATTATTTATATAAAATGTTGATGCTCTTTTGCCAAACAAGGAGCTAAAAACTTTTCTTTTAGGTTAGCTGAAACTAATGCAGGCCTGAAAGTTCTGTGTATGCTATCACCAACTTTTAAAAGTGTTGTTAAAATAAACAAAAAAAGCCCCCTCAAAAGCCAAAGCTAGAATATCTGATCAAACTTGTGAGAATTGTCAAGATGTCTGAGTCTTGGCTTCAGGACTGGTAAACTTTACAGTGTTTTGTATGCCACTAATTCAATTATTTCACTTCCCACATCTTAGGACTTATCACTGAAATGTTATTTCAGTCTCATTTGTACATGACAGAGCACCTAAACAGTTGATCGTGTCTGTGTATCACAAGGAAATGTGTTTCAGACAAAGACTGGACTTTTTACTTATTATCTTCTATCCTCTGAAATTATTTTCTTGAGAAAAATGAGCTACTAATATGTGAAGAAAATAATTGTATATAGAAGCACATTGCTTCTTCTAAATTAGCTGAAAATATCTTCACAGAACAGTTGCTATAGAAGCAATTAATAGGTTAGAAGGATGTATTTAGTTTTATGTGTGCTAACACGTCTTTGCATTAAGTTGTTGGCCTTCCTTTAGGACAATAAAAAACTATTCTTGAGAATAGATAGCTGCTGCAATCTTGATGCCCTTTTAATTTTTCTCAGATAGTTTTGTGTCAGAAAGTTTTGTCTCAGAAAACCTCCCACCCCACTTCACAGCATTTCCATCTCTGCTTTGTTCAAAGGCTTCTGTGTTAGTCCTCCAGCTCTACCTTTGGTGTTAGTGCTTGAGCATTTGTGCATTGCTATTATTGACACGTGTACTGATTATGAATATGTGTCCGAAAGGGCACGTAAAGTACCATCTCTGAAACTTTTCTGAGTCACTAGCAGCATAACCTCTTGCAGTTGAATGTTTTTAAAATTCTTATCATGCTCTCGAGGAATCAAGATGCATCTCTTCCCTTCTGTATACTATTTAAAATTCTGTCTGAAAGGAAGCTTGACTTGCAAGTTTATGAATAAGTGCAGAAGCCGTAGATAGTGCAAAAATGTATTAAACTAACAGTATCATGTGAACAGCTCCAGTGCGTAGGTACCTAAGTGCATGTAGTAACAAGAGAATATAACCAGCTCTTGCAGCAGTATCCACCAGGTAAACATGCATTTCCCGTAACTATTTGTTTAGCTTGCGAAGTTGTTTTCAAGCAGGAGAATCTAATAAAACAAAACCAAAGGAACTAAATAATGAGAAAATTATAGAGCACTTGCTGAATAATATAAATTTATGCATTTTATCAGAGGTTTATTCGGTTTTTATTTGGGTGTATAGATCCAAGTAGTGTAACAGGTTTCTGCACTGTAAAAATTGTGGATTCTCTCATACAGGAATTCAGGTCATTTAGCACTACATTGAATTCATTTGCAGTATGGTTTCAAGTGTTCTTTGAAACAGAAAAGATAAGAGTTCTAAAAAAGAATTATCAAATAGTAACCCTTCTGTCGAAGATATGCCTGCGTTATAACAAAATAAAAGAACAAGTTTGTCAGAATAACCTGCCACAATCTGAAGAGACAGGAGCAGGGGAGGTGTAGCAGCTTTCACAGGGGCATAACTCATAGGGGATAGTGTCAGTGACAGGTTTATAGGAGTTCATGGTGTTGATACTTGGTTTTGCTGTCAGGCTGATTCCTGTAAAAGCTACTGGTGCATTCTGGTGAGTAAATAGTTAGTAATTTACTGTTATCAACTTTAAACTATTTCTGGTTTTGCGTTTACTTTAAAAATGGTGCTTAAAAAAATTCCAAATCGTGTCTGATTGACACTGAAATGCTCTTTACATGAAAGTTTGTTTATGTGCTATGATTCTTTTGACAGATTTACAAGTGTATGTGGATTTTTAAGACTATTGCCCAATAGGCATTAAGTGAGAGACCTTCTATTTTGTAAATATTTTCACTTATATTGGGGATTTTTAAAGGACTTTTTGAGCCAAGTACTGCATTAAATCTGAAGACAGTGGCAAGCTGATAATCAGCAGTTTCCAGCTTTGTTTTAATGTTTTGCTAATGCTTTCCATTTCTGTGGCCAAGATTTGTAGTGGGTGAAGCATGATGTACATCCAGCAATTTATAAGGGCTTTCAAATACTTCTGCACACTTGTATTTTCAGGGGTTTCTTCGTTGTTTTTTTTTGTGTGGGTTTTTTTTTTGTTGTTGTTGTTGGGGTTTTTTGTTGTTGTTGGGGGTTTTTTTGCAATAGCTCATTTGAAAATAAACAATTTTAAAGTAGTGTATTACATTAAATTTCACTAATGTACAGCTCGTACCAAGGAAAAGATGTTGTTGGGGTTTTTGTTAGTGGAGAATCTGCATCTCTTTGAACTCAGTAATGCTGAAACAGGTTTTTTATTTTCCCAAATTATTATTCTGGAATGAGATGGTGAGAGAAGAAATGTATATATGATGTGATAGCTGTCAGCTTCCTCAGAATTTCGTCAGATTCCTCAGAACTCCATCAGATTCCTCAGAATTTCAGAAAGACATTTTTTCAGAAAGTAGCTTTTCATTGTGTATTTGAAAGAAGGAATGCATAATAGAATCCTTTACCTCCGAATCATTCTAATCAAAATTTTGCTGACATAGTTTTCTTTTAAAGAGGAAAAGGTTTGTACTGTAGTGAATATGAGAAAAAAATATAAAGATTAGATGTAATATTCCCTCATAATATTTTTAGTAAGGAAAATCAAAGCCATTAATGGAACTAGACTCTTTAGTTTTAGCATTCTTTTATATAAAGTTTGGCATGACATTTTTATTTTTTAAGATTAAGTTTCAAGTATATAAAAACCCAGCTAAACAAAAAACCTTATGTAACAGGAAATTCAATGCATACTAGTTACCAGACACTTCTTTGTTATGTTGTGTAGAACTGAGGTAGATCATGGAGTTGTATGGTAGCCTTCCACCATTATTACAAAAGTAGCTTGACAAAGACCACCTGACTTAAATATGTATCATTACAATTGCCATTTTAATCAGAAACTTTGCATTAATTGTGTCATGAAATGCTTTTTCCACTTCAAAATTTGTCTTTATTTGTATCTGATTTGTGGTTCCTTTGAACACACTTCCATCTTTCTTCCTGTATCTATCCCCAAGTAAATTTGATGATGTTCTAAGGTTCTTCAGCCTAAAAGATTTCTTTCTCTTTTTAAGGCTTTACAATAATGTAAATTATTAGAATTTGCCAGTGTTTACTTGACTTCTGTCTCTTTCAGTTTCATTGTTTCAAGATGACTTAAGCATTTGAAACTGGTATCTCATGTCAAACTTTTGATCAGCATCCCGATTCAGTTACTCTATCATTTGTCCCATTTGTCTTCATTTCTGTGCCTTTCCTCTTATTGTTCTTCTCCCCTTCTTCCAAATGTTGATCTGCTTGTTATGGTTGTTAGGATTCTTCTCAAGAGTACGCTATCCAAATCAGCTTTTTTCTATGTGCTCTGTGTTTTGGTACTTCTTGTCCAGATTTTCCTGTAGTTTTTATCATCTGGTTAAGGTGATGGTTAGTCATCTCAATTGAAAAAAAAGTGAGTTGTGGAGGATTGCTAAATTAAAATATACTCTTAGGTGGTAACAGGTATTTTTTCAATATTTTTCTGTAAAAATTGTCCAAATGTATTTCTGCTCTCAATTACTTGAAAAGCTGTGGTTCTTTTCAGTAAGTCCTGATGGTCCAAGCTCATCGCTGGTTACACAGTAAAATGTATGCATCTGTTTTCAACCTTCTGTTAACTTTTTACACTACACTGCAAATTTAAATTAATGTGACATTTTAATTACATAGCCACTCAACTTGTGTTTCCACAGTTTTGCATTAAGTTTTGTTTAATGGTGGTAGCAATATGGTGTGAATACAGTTCGTGCAGCGAAACTGTAAGTCTTAGGTTTCACTCCAAAATAAGTTTCCATCTAAATTGAGTCTCTTGGGAATGAAGAGTTGTGAAAGAAAGATCTTTAGTGGATCATAAATTCAGTTGCTAAATGGTAAACTAATTTAATTTTGATTTCTGTCTGCCTTCATCTTCAATGGGGAACACTGGGATGCATGAAGTTTACTGGAAGTTCTAGGCACATTAAAATTCATTGGCAAAAGAAAATGAAGTTTTTTAGAAATTGGCATGGCATCAGTTCTTAAAATAGCAGATAGATCAAATAATAAACAAATTGCACTTAAATGTCAGCTAACTTTCTTACAGACTGCTACTGTTTCATATCATGGTCTGGAGAGGGAATACTTAAGTGATGCTGAATTCCTGTGTCTGTTTCATGAGAAATGGTTGACTATAGGATGCCTGGTACTGACTGATTAAAATCAATCCAGATGCAAGGCATCCTCCACCCACCATGGAAACAAAGTTTAAAGCTTTAAATGTACCATCTAGAATTTGTGTGTGAGGCAGGATGTGTCAGTAGCAAGTCGTAGCACATTCCAGGCATTTTAGGACAAATTCCTTACTAATGACAAATTCTACTCTTTAAACACAAACAGAATTTTTTATTTAGTATGCTAGCTAGTATTGGTATTTTTTTATTTTCATGTAATTTATGGATTCCTTAGTGCTTGTTTATTACCTCTAAAGTAAGTTCCAGTGACTAATTTAGATGTAGACTCCTATGGTGGTGAAATCTACTTCTGGTACATTACTTCTGCCACAAATGTGTCTCATCTTCTTTTTTAGCCGCTGAAAAGCAGATGAAGTTAGTTTGCAGAGAGTCTTCTGAAGAACATCTCCAGCCCTTCAAGGAGAAATTAGAGGAATTCTTCCAAAAAGGTAACCACGTCTGAAAAAAGACTTACTGCCAAATAGTGTAGTGATTTACAAATTATGCATAATGTAAGCTGCGTTAAGTATCTCTTTCTTCTGAAAATTCCTATGGATTATGTTCCTAATGGGCCTAATATATGTAAATATATTGATATATGTTGATATATAAATATATTGATATATGTATATATAGATCTTAGACATCACTTGTCAAAGATAATTGCTCCCTTGATCTCACCCATATCCCACTGGTTATTTTGCGCTTTATTCTTTATTACTATTTGTAGGCAAAATGAAAAATATATTTACCACAGACCAAATTTATCAGAGGGAATATAAAACTTCAAGTTTAGAAAAGACTAGAGTAAAAGACTATTTTAGATAAAGTCCACATACATACATGTCATCTTTTATCACTGGCATGAGCTTATGAACAGGCTTACTCATATTTAAAGATTTTGTCTTGTGTAAGACAGAAATAAGCATTTTTAAAACTGGTTTACCAGGTTAGAGTCTAGAGGCAGTGGGTGAAATCCAAGGTACAATTTGATCATCAATTCAAGACACTGTTCATGCAGGTTGCTGTTGAAAACAACAGTCCTGCTCCCTCCTGTTTCCCCGACAATGTGTTCCCCATCACCTTTGTCTGGAGCTGTGCAAAATATATGCAGGAAGAGATTTTCTCCTCTCCCCTTGTAGGAGAACAGTCTTTTTGGGTAAACAAAATAAATTCTGTGTTTCTGACAAAGATACTAGAATTCTTAAGAATTTATTTGTATTTCTCATGGAAATGGTGAACAGTTTAGCAATTTACTTTTTGAGAAGTCAGTTGAACTGTCTGAATCTACTCATCCAGGCAGAATATTTACTTAGTGATCATTCATATTTTGTAGTAGTTTATTAACTAGCTTAATCTTTTTATAAAGACTCTCGTAAGATCTTTTTAATAACTTTATTTCATGAGCCTATTCTATGTAAATACTTTGACAAATGAAAACAGGCCATTTCAAAAGTAGCAGTACCTGTTAAATAAGCTAATATTGTCCTCTACCCTTCTCCTAGGCCATGGAGCTCGGTGGATATATTTATTTGGTATAATTTTTTAGCATAAATTTCTTGCCACAGAATTCTAAAACAAAAAAAAATGTAATGGAAATCTTAATGTCGTGGCAGGACAATTTTATAGTCTTTCTAATGCATTTAATTGGAGTTTTTCACTTACAGTTTAACAAAAATATCAAGATTGAATTAGTACTATATATATGTGTGTAAATATATATATATATATGTATGTATGTATATATTTCTGCAGAACCATTATGATCTCCAGCATGTTTCTTGATCTAGCTTGCCAAAGTATTGAAATAATTCAGTTTTGCCCAGATCTTGCCAGGACCCTAACCAAATTGTGTCTTCCACAATCGTATCACAGGTTCTGTAATTCATACTACTTCCTGGATCTCATGAGGGTTGTTGTGGTTTGCGCAGTTGGCAGCTTAGCACCACAAAGCTATTTCCGTGCTGACCCTCCATGGGAAGGCAAAGAGGGGTGGAAGGGTGAATGAAAGAAAACTAATGAGTTGAAATACAGACAATTTAATAGGGAAAGCAAAAGCTACATGAACAAGCAATGCAAAATAGGGAATTCAATCCACTCCTTCCCATCAGTGGTCAGGTGTTCAGCCATTTCATAGAATCATTAAGGCTGGAAAAGAATTCTTAAAAATCGAGTCCAGCCATTAACCTAACATTGCCGGTTTCACCACTAAACTCTGTTCCTAGGCACAACATCTACACTCTTTTTGCACTCTTCCAGCTATGGGTATTCCACTACTTCCCTGGGTAGCCTGTTTTAATACTTGATAACCCTTTCAGTGACGTTTTTCCCAACATCCTATCTGAATCTCCCCTGACACACCTGTCCTATCACCTGTTACCTGTGAGAAGAGACTGACCCCCACCTTGCTATACACTCCTTTCAGGGAGTTGTGGAGAGTGAAAAGGTCTCTCCTGAGCCCCCCTTTCCCCAGGCTAAACAACCCCAGCTCCCTCAGCTGCTGCTTGTCAGACTTGGGCTCCAGACCCTTCACCAGCTCTGTTGCTCTTCTCTGGACACACTCCAACACCTCAATGTCTTTCTTGTGTGAGGGGCCTAAAACTGAACAAAGGATTCAAGTTGTGGCCTCACCAGTGCCAAGTACAGGGCGTTTTATCACTTCCCTAGTCCTGTTGGCCACAGTATTTTTAAGTTCCATTTAGACACTCACATTTCTAAATTTTGCATTACCAGGCAAGCAGGACTCCATCACATGTAACTGCTACTTGGGAAGATAAGCATCATAACTCTGGACTTCTCCCCTTCTTCCTCCCTCTTTTCCCAGATTTATTTCTGAGCATGATGTCATGTGGTATGAGTTACCCCTTTTGTTGATTTCGCTTGGCCCCTTCCAACTTCTTGTTCATCCCCAACCTGCTTTCTGGACATCAGGATTAGAAATAGAGAAGGCCTGTCAGTGCAAGACTGTTCAGCACTAGCTAAAACATGGATGTGTTATCAACACTGTTTTGGTCACAAATCCAATCTACAGCACAGTAGGAGTTCCTGTGAAGGAAGTTAGCTCCACCCCAGCTTACTTTCTAAACATTTTCCCTGTTTATGCCTATTGATGTGGAAATTGAGATATATTTATCTTTGTCAGTGTGACAGAAAATTTTATTCTTATGTGTGTGAATAATGTATATATTTTTTTTTAAATGAGAGAGGAGACATTCCTGCATGCTGTCCTGGGACAGTAAGTTCTATGTATTAAATTTATTTCACACTTTTTAGTGAGGTCTTCTGCATACTAGAAAGAGCAAAACCACGTGGATTACTTCCTTGTCCACTTTTTTCTGATGTTCTCTTGTTCTTCTTTTGCTTTATGAAGTTATGCTTTATGGTCTCTAATCAAACACACTTAATTTTGTATAATTTAACTTCTCATCTTTTAACATCTTTTTCTACCTTATTCTGAGATGAGTGTTTAGTACATTGTCAGATTGTATAATTATTGACTCCATTTTTCTGTCAGTCACCTGATTGATTGCAATCTTTATAATGGTGTGTCAAGGTTAGACCTTGACTAAACGCCAGGCACTTCGACTCTCTCTTGCTACAGAAAAAAAAAAAAAAAGTTTAAAAAAAGTCCAAATTAAAAATATAGTTTACTTAGTAACCAGGTCTTAATGCAAAGCCACTTTGGGATATTGGATATGCTGTTTTCCTTCAAATCATCTTAAACCTTCAAGCAAAGAAACATAAAGCAATTT
>VZRM01005133.1:1155328-1192178 GCA_013397955.1 Grantiella picta | reverse complement strand
GAGAGTTTTTCAGCTCCGGCACCTCCTCCCTCACCTTCTTCACCGACTCTGGCGTCTCCATGCTGTTCTCTCTCACATATTTTCACCTCCACCTCTTCCTCTTCCAATTACAAAGAAGTGAAAGAAGTGCGCATCTGCCTTGTTTTGAATTTTTCTTAAATATGTTTTCACAGAGGTGTAACCAGCACCTCCAATTGGCCCAAACTTGGCCGGCAGCATGTCCGTCTCCTTCAGAGCCATCAGAGACTGGCTCTGCTGGACTTTATGTAAAACTTCCAGAACTTACACTCAGGACACACAGGAGCCATTTTTGTGCCACTCCCCACCCCTCAGACACCTCCCCAGGCCTACCACAGCAGCTTCTGAGGGGTCCAAATTTCTCCAAGATGTTAAAAATACTTTACTGATGTTTTCGGCCAGTCAAAACCACCACATGGTGGATGGTACTTTCTCTGGCATTAGAATGGAAATCTTACAAAATTCCACACCGAAGATAGGTAAAAATAACACAGAAATCCATCTTGATTTATGGCACTAGAATAGGGGTTGGACAAATGTCATGTCTGCAAACTCAGCTGCTTCTCTGAAATTAGGAGTTAGCTGATAATACTGAGCATCCGATAAGTATCTGTTTTCAGTTTTGTTTGTTTAAAAAGGAGTTGTGGCTGGTTTAAGGAAATGTAAGAAAAAATTGTCTGTTATCTTTCTGCCAACTCACAGCAAGTCTGCAAAACTCAAATGCTTTTCTGAAACTTCTGGCTTGAAAATAGGGCTGGAACTCATAGATATTGAAGTTCTTTTCGCACACGCCAGTTCCCATAATTTCTAGTCAATGCTAATTTGGAAATACTGTAAGAAAAAAAATCCTGATTTGCTTATACTGAAATGTTTACATTTCCTAATTACAATTAATGCCAATTAAATCTAATACTTGCTGTGTTGTAAGAAAAAAACACTGAGAGTGTTATGGAGACTGACATTCTAAAATGCTAGAGGGGATAAACTGTACTTTTGCTGATGTCAGTGCTGTTCTGTATAACTGGATGTAATGTAGCCCAGTGCCTTCAACAGGGAATTAGGTGCCAGAAGCTTTGGGTTCTATTCCCAGTTTAGCTACTTTATGTGTGATGCTAGCAGAGTTGGTTAATATCCTTTTCAGAGAGTACTCCACTTTTCTTGTACACAGAATGTTAAATAATGATTCTTGCTGGTTTTTGTAGTGAAAGATAATCTTAGTCAAGTACTTTGTGAATCCCAAGTGAAAGACATCTTGTGTAAACTCTCTTAATGCTTCACTAGCTGTATTTGATGTGCCTATGCTTTTTGGAAAAGGCTTAGATTATTCTCAAAGTTGTAATAATCTTTAGTAAATCTAATTATATTATGTGAAAAAAATTACATTAGTTTTACTATAATATGGAGACCTACTAATTTCTATAAATTAATATACACTTACTGTATTTCTGTTGAAACTACTGTATGGGGTGGCTAAAATGCATTCATAATTATTTTCCATTTAAATGGCCAAGATATGCCAGAAGACCTTTGAAATTAAATTCTTGCTCAGAATTTCCTAGAAGAAAACTCCTCTTTTGATATGAAGCTCTCTCACACAAAAAGAAATAGAATAGTTGGATGACTATGAGAGAGATGCAAAATGCTCTGTTTTGAAAAGGAATAAAAAAGAGCTAGGTTACTGCAACTAGAAGGGATTCTGGCCATGAACCATTGTTGTTTTTCATAGTGTTTCTTAGTCTCCTTGTGCATTTCCTCAAGAATGATACAAACCAGAAAGTAAATGACATATGGGAGTAGGTGACGAATCTTAATTAAATTTATTTCTTTTTTTTCCACTTGACTGTTTCATATTGTTTGTCCATTTTAACAAATGGGGAAATGCACAGGACAGATTTAGGCAGGATCTTGCAAAATCTGTTTCGAAATTCTTCTTTGTTGAATCCAGGTCAGAAAGCATGTAAAAACTTTAATTTGGACTCAGTTTCCTCCCTCATATACTGGAATGTGAAGATTAAAAAGTCTTTATGCTTCATAGCACTTAGCATAGGAAGAGCATAGCTGCTTCTCTGCATTTCTCTAAGAATAAAGCATCTTGGTGAGGAGCACTGTGCTATTACAGGAATTTATTTAATTTAGAACAGAGTCTGGGAAGGAAGTAGTCTGGTGTCAAGACAGAAGAGTCTTTGAAATTCATTAGTAGTGAAAAGCAAAGCGCTTTGGGAAAGGTGCATGATCCAATGAAGTGTCCAAGGTAACAAGCAAGATGGAGAGGGAGGGATTTTTCAAAGAGAGCAATCTATTGAGATTAAATCCAAAGAAAAAGAAATTTTCCTATGTTTAGAATTCTAGGCTAACGTTTGGGAAACATTGGTTAGATTAATTGCTTTGCTACAACTGCTGTGTGTCGTATACTACATAAATGGTCAACACTGTGCTATGTGTGGGACTATGCAGTAGAAAAATACAGTCATAGACCAAACCAGTCACCACAGCATCTTGTCAGGAGCTAGTGCATTTTTCAGACACGCTTAGCAACCACATGGAAAAAAATCCACAAATCCGCTTTTAACTGCCGAGTGATTTCTTAATAACTTCAGCCAGTCTGCAGTAGCTACCTGGGCATGCGTCCAGTCCAGTGCACTTCTGAATGTGTTTCTGGTGCAGAACAGGAGTTTTGATCCACATTTCCTCATTTGCCTGTTGGATTGCACCACAGAGGCCTGTTGAGATAGTCCATTGGGAAGGAAAATAAGAAATTCTATTAGGAAGGCCATGAAGATGATCAGCAGGCTGGAGCTGAGAGTTGGGACTGTTCAGTCAGGAGAAGAGAAAGCTCTGAGGAGACCTTACAGTGGCCTTTCAGTATCTAAAGGGGGCTAGAAAAGACACAGAAAGGGACTTTTCACCAGGATAGGTAGTGACAGGACAGGGGGGGATGGCTTTAAACTGAGAAAGGGTAGGTTTAGATTAGCTATTAAGAAGAAATTCTTTACATTAAGGCTGGTGAGGCACAGGAACAATTTGCCCAGAAAAGCTGTGGTTGCCCCATCCCTGGACGTGTTCAAGGCCCAGTTGGATGGGACTCTGAACCACCTCGTCTAGTTGTTCCAACCACCCCCACGGGAGCAGGGTTGGAATTAGATGACCTTTAGGGTCCCATTCAACCCAAACCATTCCATGATTCTATGAAAAAAGCTAGCAGCTGGCCAGCTTTGAGTTCCTGGTTCATCATTTTCTACTTGTTCCTCCATGTATAAATATTCTCTCCTAGATGTTGTTCTTCTGCTTTAGGTGCTCATACATGGTGATTTATGCATCTCATCTAGTAGCATCTGTTGTTTTAACCTTAGAAAGGCAACTTTCTTATATTAGTTTATAGCCCCATTCATATTTTGAGTGTAGGAGGATGATAGCATAGTTTATTATGTTACAGGAAAAAGAGTATTTCCACCCAAAACTGCTTTTGTTCTGTCAAAGGAGACTGTGAAGTATAAAGCAAGATGTTCATGTCGTTAAATAGTAGTGAATCAGAAGTCAAGAACACTCCAAGACACCGTTTTCACAATACAATAATACTTCTTTTTTCTCTCTCACTGCCAACAGGACATAGTGTTATACATCTTTATACAGTTGAAGATTAGGAAGAAAATTACATTGGCACTTAGTTCCTTTCATAGTGTGACAATATTATATTGTTGTTTTGAACACAGATACAGAGATTATATTTTGAATTGTTATTCAAAGCAGTATGGTAGAGCATGTCTGTAATGACATCCCAAAATATCAGAAACCTCTGGAAACTATTTAAAATGCTTGCTTCTCTGCAATAAAATTACAGTTCTTCTTTCTGAGAAGAATATTAACAGAAAGGAAGATAAATATTCTGAAACTGAATACGAAATTGTCACATACTGTCTTCCCTCTAGTGTTGTACTCTTCTGCTTTAGTATACATATCAGATTATGGTACTTGTGTCCCATTTTATTTTTAAAGCACTTGAATGTTTTAATGCTGAGCAAGTGAAGTAAGAAAAATCAGGGATCATTTTTAAGAGCACTAAATTTCAGTAACAGCTGCCTGTTAAAATACCATGTATAAACAACAGTAGAAGAGCAATAGTATTTAGAAGGATCTTACAATTGACCAGATTTTTCTTACCTGCAATTATGAAGCTGCTTCTGTCAATTAAAAAATATATCTCTGTAGAGATAATCATTCCTATGAAGCACGAGGCTCTCTTCCAGATTGTGTGACTATCCACTCTGCATATCAAATGCTGATTCTTCCTCTTGTGAATAAAATATACAGATATGAAAACTTTTAACTTCAAAGCTTTATTTTCTGTTCTACTTATCATAGCCTTTTTTCATTTCATTTGTTTACACTGAGATGTTTTATTATCTCTGCCACACATATGCAGTTCTCACATTAAACAGTGTGGGATGATATTTATGTCCAGTGTCAAACATGAAAAATATGTCATATTTCCTTGCAGTGATAATGTTTGCTTAAAAGTTTTTATGCTTCCCAGCAATGACATTACAGACCAGGCAAAGTTTGTGTTTAGGTCTGGAACGCTGTTTTATATGCCAGGAGCAGAATTACTTTAATCTTTCAAACTGTTTGTGACAGACATAACTGTTTTCATCACTCAAAGATCATCATATTTAAACAGATGAAAGAGTGATTTACATAAATTGGCATGAGTCTGCAAAGCGCAGAACCTTATTGCTGTGGTACTCTAAAATTGTACAGTTAGACTATAGCCTCAGTCCATAAGACACCAAATAAGTTGTCCTGGAATGTGATTGCATCCATATGCCTCCTAAGTAATGCAATATTGACAGTGAGCTGATTCAAAGAACAAGAATTTGCTATGAAATTAATATTTTCTCCTACACTAACAGAAGAATTACCAGCATCAAAGTACTGAAAATCAGTGTTAATTACATCTATGACTTCTCAGGAAACTTTCAGTATATTATTTTTAAACAGATACACATCAAATTGTTATAACCAGTTTCACTGTATCATGACTTACTATACAAATTGGAAGGTTACACTCTATTATTATATGAATGTAATTTAGAAGAACTGGTAATTGAAAATGCAGTGTCATAGTCTCATAGAAGACAAGGAGAGAATCTCTTCTAGAAAACAGTTCCTTCCAACTTTCTTTCAACTTAATTGTGTTGTACTGAATTGCCATGGCTTTTACAAAGTCACTGGCATGTTGTGATAGAGAAGGATTTCCTTCTGATAGCAACTAAGTGACATAAGGAATGTTAGTGTTAATATCCTTGATTTAATACAAAAATATAACGTATATGATAGTTATCAAATCTATTCCTAGAACTACTGGTATGTTTACTGTAACCACTATCAGCTATCTGGAGTTCAACATCTTATTTAAATTCTCATTTTAACCTCTTACTTTCTGTTCAATTCCACTGGATTTTTCCATCTTCTATATCATAGATTTAGAGGTAAATAGAACTGTAGGTTATGTATGCTGGCTTTTCACAGGGATCCAATTAGGCTTTTCTTTTAGTCCCGCAACTTTTTTCACTATATTCTTACGAGTTTCCTATTTATCTTTTTTTCTTCTTGTGCTTTCATGTACTGATATTCAAAGTCAGTGAACTAACAGAATTTATATCTGTGTCAAAGCTTTCTTGTAGGAAATAAGGATGGTCACTGATTCATTACTTTAGATTATGTAACCTGTGAGCAGTTGTTCACATATATGGAAGATACTAGTGCAAGGAAAGAGCAGAGTCAAGAACTGGAAAGGATTGGATAGAAGAGATTCATGCACTTAAATAATGAAAGGCCCAAATGCACTTGGTCTCAAGAGACCCTGTACCTAACCTCTCACTGCTTACTCTCACCTTATGTTTGTCCCCTGTGCTCTATAATTTCACATTATAGTCTTTGTATTAAGCTTGGAAATACCTTCACTGCTACCATATAATACAAACTGATTATGACAATCACATGCTTAATCTGGTATGCAGTTACATGGAATTTCTCTGTAGACGTCTGTAATTTTGGTATGTTAATACTTTTTCTTAATAATTTTTTGGACCTGTGCAAGCACATGAATATCCTGTTTTAATGCTTTTGAACATGATTGATAAAAATACTAGATGCTGAAAATTTCATCAAGAAATGGAAGCCTCTTGGATTAGATTCTCTTATGGTATAAATTCTGATTTCCTTTTTAAACAATAAGAACAGGTAAAACCTGCAGTCTCATTGAACAGGATGTAACTGGACCATTTTTTTGAGAACAAAAATAACAATCATGATGTTCATAGGGCAGTTACCAGAAATTTCAAGCTATTTAAAGGACAAAGCACCAGTTTGCTACTAAGCTCTCAAAACAGGAATGACAGAGTAAAACCATATGTATAATACAGTGTTGGGAGATTACAGCTGTGATTAAAGACAGACTTCTCCTAAATGTAAAAAAAATGTCCAATTTCAGGTCATCATTCAGCCTTTCCTGCCTAAATACTTCAGATGCCAGGGTAAGATATTTGAAAATTTACCTCTGTCCTGTGAAGAGCCTTTACCATGCTGCTTTTGAACACCTTGACTAAGATGGAATTATCAGAGGGTTTATCTCTCTTACAAGATGTGTGTGTGAAATTTATTGGAACAGTACATTTTTCATGGCATGTACATCAATTCAGACTTCTTAGCATCAAGATTTTTCAGCTATCTAAAAATTTTCCCAAGTGAACTGTTTTGAAAGTGTCAAAAAGTGTTTTTAAACTACTTAATTCAGCTTCTGAACAGTGTATTTTAGGATATAACATGCATTATAACTTGTTTGTACAAAGCATGTGTACGAAGTTTTTCATCTTGGGAATGTCTTACAGTCTGAAAGTTCCATGCGCAAAGTGTTGCCATTCTGTTGCTGCTCTGTTCTGGAACAGAATGTCATATTTTAGAGGTTCCTGGTGCCCTATGACAGGTAGGGATAGCTGACTAGACACAACAGTGTATATTCTGTGGCCAAGCAGGAATCTTCAAATGTTAAGGAATATGATGCTAACAGGAAGAACTGCTCTATAAAATGTGTTTGATTTGATTATCTGTGGAGTTGTCAGTACAGTTTATCAGTAAATGTTTACAGTGTATGTCCTTAAGTATATTATTACTTTTACCTGCATATAATACTTTAACCTTTTTTTTTAAGTTTTGTAAGTTAAGATTCAAGACTTTCTTGTTCTAATTGAGAAAAAAACTAGGAGGAGTTAAGCTCATTATGACTGTTTTGTTACAGCAGAATGAATTTAGATGCAAATGATTTATATTGTCTGTCTCAGAAATAGTTTTTGTGGGGTTTAATAGACAATACCAAATCAAAATTGTAGTTAAATAAAACTTTAACTGTGGCTATAATTGCATTTAAATCGTCTACTAATTGGAAAGTTAGGATTGTCTTTTGCATAGATCTACTGTTATTGTTGAGTAAAATCCATTTTACTCAACAATAGATGGGAGTATCTCCCAAGAGATGGGCGGTATCTCATAAACACTAAGGTAACAGTAAAGGCCTAGAGGGACAGCAAGCAGAAAGTCTGCAGTGATGTGCTGAGCTGGTGCACTCACATTCCCTGCTCTTGTTATCTAATCTTTCCTTTTATATGAGGATAAACATAAACATGAATAGAGTTTGAATAACGTAAACAGCATAGAGTTCAACAGAAAATAAGCAAGCTGTAAAACAGCAAACTAGATCAGGTAGATGCAGTAATAACTCTTGTTATTTTCCCAGTCTTAAATTAAGAGTTTTTTCTTCTTTTTTATACTCTCTCATTTCTCCCACCATGATTGTATCTGAGTACTTGCAAGGAAGGAATTAAGTGACCTGACTAATGCATCACACATGCTTTACTTTTCCCAAGATTCTTCCCCCATAAGGATAATAGTAGGTTTTTAGGTTTTTGTTTAGAAATTGAGAGATGCTTTTTTCAAATGTATTCTTCTATGTGTTTATCACAAAGAAGGCAAGCTCAGAAAAAAATCAATGCCTTGTATTTGAATGCAGTTTGGTGTTTCTTGTAGAAACAGCATTAAAAAGAATCCCAACAAAATACTTTTTAATATTAGTATCTTGTATTTTATTTGTGGCAAGAAGGAGAAATATTCTAGGTCCAGGTTTGCCTCTTCTTCACATTTTATTTAAAATTATAGGCCTTTCAGATTAGTAGCTAGATAAATTTTCCTCCATAAATCAAAGTTCTAGAAAGTTTTCAAGTTAAAAACAAGAATTAATTCATTGGAAGTATGAAATAATTGGACAAATATTTGTGACTTTTTAGAGGAAATTACAGCTTTTTTTGAGAAAATATTGCACCTATAAATTTGTCATAACTATTAGAATGTATGTAGTCCAACAGAAGGGATTTCTCTATTGTTGTTTTCTTTAATTAGAAGTTAAATAAAAGATGCATGGCTTTTCATACAGCATATGTTGGTTTTGAGTAAAATATTTTCTTTATTTTTTGTACTTGTTTCTTGTTTAATTCTACCTATTTAAATTTCATATTTTTCAAGCTGAATCTTACGGTTTTGTACTAAATATGAATCTTTATAAACAGTACTGCTATTGGTTAAAAATTTAGAATTTTATTTAAAGAGTTTTACTTTCTTGTTTAATGCATACAATTTTTTTTCTTAAACAAGATCCTGATAGATGTTCTTCAAATTCAGTTTGGATTCAGGTGTTACGAAATCTACATTGAACTTCAGAGGCCAAACTATATCATGTTTAGTGATATTAATAGATAAATGTGGGGAAGTTTGCTGTATACCTTCTTATAACTGATGCATAGTTTTATAAGACATTTTCAAAAAAAGGGTGCTCATTTGACACATTTCACATCACTAAAATGCAGGTACAGATGCAAAAAAAAAAAAGGTAAAATCTACCTTAATATTTCACCTTACTTTTAAATGTGAATATCCAATATCAGTATTTAGATTTAATTTTATTTTCATTTTGATTTTATTTACACTAAATATGGGTAGCTGTGTATTTGAAAATCCATACTGTCTTTATTGCTGAACAAAAAGGGAAGGTGACTGTCATATTTCCAAGCAACACATTTTTAGAAGGTCAGAATGAGTAAATTCATTCTCAATAATGTAGTTTTTCTCCTCATGCTTTTTACTGACAGTCTTTGTTTCTTAAAGAAACTTCATTGCTATTTTTCTGTTTTAAGAGAAACATAGCAAAGAAACAGATGTGTCCCATATAAAATATGCAATAAATCTTGTCTCACAAATTCTTTGCTCTGAACTTTCTGACAGAAACTGTCAAATATCCACTTTAATTCTAGTATAAAATGTTCACTTTGTGTCATGGCGCCAACCACCATATGCTGGAATAAAGTCAGTAACCAGCAATAAAAAAAGGAACATACGCACCTTTGAAACAGTACAAGCAATCAACAGTGAGAAAGGTCTATATAAATCTATGCAGAATTAATCTCAGCTTTGCCACTATCCTGCTGTGCATTTACAATGAGACTTTGCTCCCGACCACCAGAAGTGGCTTACTTTGCAGGAGGAGTGTATCCTAATGAGGGGAAAATGTAGGGAAAACAAAGCAGCAGCTTTTAACCCCCCACCCCCAACTTTTGGATCACCTAGGAGAGCATGTCCTAGTGTGTTCAAACATGTGAGGCCACTACATATCACGAATTGCTGTACTTTAGCTGATCATGTGAAATCAATCTTGACTGAGCTCAATCAGCAGAAATAACTTGAGCTTCATCAATCACTGTTGTCATTCCACAGGAGGAGGCTTTGCTATGGATTTTCTCTCCTCAAACTTTTCAGGCCACAAATTTTACAAAGCTTTTCTGAAATTAGTTTAATTATATTTGTATGGTTATTAATTCTTTGCCCAACAGATTAGCAATTTGTTCGTTATTGAATTATTTTTTTCTTTAATAATATTCTTTTATTTTTGAGATGATCTCCTGCTTCTTACTGGCTTTCAATAATCATTAAACTATTTAAAAATATTGTCCTTGATATAAGAATGGGCCAATCTTTAATATTTTTACTTCTGCTTACAAAAGGAGATGGTAATTACAGATAATCTGGATAGTTAGTTTTCCCAAACACAGAACAGATTGGATTTAACCTTGTTCTGTTTGAAAGTATTAGAACAAATTTTTTAGTTCCATAAACTGTTTAGATACATTTAGTTAGAGATTAATCTTGGAAATTAAATAAAACACAACATTGTAAGAGTTTATTAGAAAGAAAGTAGAATTAGAATATGCATCTCTCTAGTGTTTAAGTACTAATGGGCTTTAAAAAATATTTATTATCTGGAACCTGAAGTGTGGGAGAATGAGGGATTAATGTCTTGGTTACATTTTTACGGAATGGAGTTTCAAATCATTTAATTGAACAAATAAAATTGAAAAATGTAATGCTAATTCTTGTTTTGTAATTAATGCCTCTAGAGTACGGGAAGATAAGACTAGTGTTAGTCCTAGTTTTAATTAAGAAATGGCCCTTTTTTATAGAAGTTAATTTTCTTTTATTTTAAAAATCTTCTTTTACAAAATACAATAGAACCATCATACTAAGAAACATTCTCAGAGGAGTTTATGAAAATAAATGTGACTTTTTTTTCTTCATAGTTAGTTTTAATGCTCTGGTAAAATGACTATCAACACTTTGTTCTGGCACATTTATAGACAGCATTATCACTTTTAAAAGAAAACATCATTTCCTAGGTTTTTTATTACCTATGATAATAAACACTTTCTTGAATGTGTTGCTTGAGCATGTTCTGCTGGTATTGTGTCTCTGTGTATGCAAGCATCTGTAATTTGTTATGTTTCTGTAAAGTTAAAAATACTGAATCTAATATTTTACAATTTCTATATGGTAAATGTTAATTATTTCTTGACCCATACCTAAGATATAGGTTGGCAACTTATATTCCTGATAACTTGTGGGATATTGGGTTGTTAAACAGCTTTCCAAGATTGCACAGAGACTCTTTGTACTGTAGAAACATTTGTACATTTTCCTCATTGGCTGTGGATTTCTTAGTTAAAAACAATTTTTATACTACTGCAGAGGAAAATAAACTTGTGAGAACTGTTTCAGGGAAGGGGGATTAAGACCTCATGGCAGCAAGTGTTTTGAAGATTGTTTTGAAAGGATTTAAGATGTTTATACCAGCATTTGAACCGTCTGAAAAAATGGCATAGCCAAATTCCATGTTAGAAATGTGGTTTTTAATTTAAAGAAGAGATAAAAGAAACGAGGGCTATGTCATCACATTGCTTGTTGATTATTCTCTTGCCAATAATTTTTAATGCATTGTCCAATTTTGACCGAATATGACAAGGTTAGAGATCCTGAGGTATTAAGCTCTTAAAATCTCAATAAAAATATGTGGCTGAATAGACAAGAGTGACCCTTTTAGCCTTCCAGGGAGAGAAAGGCTGTATCATGAACTCACCCCTTAATTAAACATTAATGAATCCATCTGGGAGCTAACTATAGACCCACAGTAGACCAAGTTTCATTGATTCCATTCTCCAAGACCTTCTTGTTTAACTGACAACATAGAAGAAAAGATCTCTTTATGAGCATGGGATTCTTCCATTTGGGGATTTTTTGCATTCTAACAGGCTATAATAGAAAACTAAATTAGTCGTACAATCAAATATTTTCATAGAATTTCCAGGCTGTCTGTTGAATTCCCTGAGTTCATAAGGCCTACCAATTAGAAGTTAGTAACTAGCTAAAGACATTTTATCAAGTAATACATATTAGAAAATTATTTGCTAGGAAGCTGTGTATAGAACATGTAAGTTTTTTCATTATTTCTGAAATACAAAATTTTTATAAGACAAAATTGCTCCAGCCTGAGAATGGTATACTGCAGCCTTATGAAATAATTTGCAGTCATATTTTTTACAAATTTGAAATTCAATACAGTCAAAAAAAAAAAAAAAAACCAAAACCAGCAAATGTTTTACACTCTGTATTCTCTCATGTTTGCTATGTTTATATATGAAGTCAACTAAGTAATAAGAATTCTTTTGTTTAGAACTAAATGAAAAGTCATATTGTTTCTCAAAATACAGGGTTATATTAGAAGTAACTGAATATAATAATGTAGAATTAGCAGAAAATTCAGGTTTTATGTATAACTCTAGACAGATAGATGTTTCTTGAAAATATGTCTTCCTAGATCACAATATGCAACTCCACCAGTATTTTTGAAACATCATGATTTGTGAAAAATCTAAGATTATGGATAAAACCTACTCAATAATTAGAATGAAAAGTATAAATATAGGAAATTGCAAAATTCATTTTTACTGTCAGTACCTAATTTCTGAAAACTTTCATACTCCCTGCTGCTGTATTGTTTATTATACAATATGTTTTCAAAAAGTAAAATAGTTCTAAAATTGGATTCAGTCTGTATGAAATGAAAAACTTCATCCTAGTAGCATATGACACTAAATTAGAAATTGAGTTTCTCTGTCTTTAACAATTCCAAGACCCCAATTTTCATACTGAGCACCAGACTCACACTTGTTAGCCAAACCATGTTTTTAAAAAACAAGATGTTTCAGTTTGATAATGAAAGAAAAAGAAAATTAGGACAATCAAATTTATGATTTTACATTCTTTTGCATTCATTTGTGGATTTTCATATCCACGTATGAATACATGTTTAGTTGCACTTTACATTTGTAAATTTGTTTAAAAGATGCTTTTGATTTTATTTCCATTCCTTTAAAATTCACATTTCAAGAAAGCAAATTCTGGCAGTGTCAGGTATTGAAATACGATTTCACATGTTATATAATATAAATTAATTTATAACATTTGCAATGTATTCTTTTCATGGAATTTTATGCAGAGCCTGGTCTTTCTCTAAACAGTGAGATAATACTTAAGAATGAAAAGATTAAATGGTTGTTGATGATACTTATGAACACTTTTATTAATTGTTAGCTACATGCTGTTGTCTTTGCTATCATCACCTAAAACAGTAAAACTTCATTCTGCATTGAAAACTACAGATTGTTTAGCATGTTGAATTAAGTTGTTGGACACTTTGACTATAATAAAAAAATAACTGTAGTTTTGATTATTGTGTATATCAACAGCCCAAATTACCCAATTTATCTAAATCTTAGGATTAATCTCTGTGGCTATATGAATAGTCTGTATGGTTTTGTGCTGTTGTACTGGGTGACTCTGGGATGGAGTTAATATTTCTTCCTAGTAGCTGGTACAGGGATGTGTTTTGGATCTGTGGCTAAAACAGTGTTGATAGCACAGGAGTGTTTTGGCACTTGGACATCTTCAAGGCTTTGTCTCACTCTGTCCCCTCAGCAATAGGGCAGGGTGGACAAGGATTGGAAGGGATCACAACCTGGATAGCTGCCTCAAACTTAGCAAAGGGATATTCCATGCATGTAATGACATGCTCAGCAATGAAAAGGAAGGGAAAAGAATTTCAAAAGAGGTAGTATTACTTCAAAAATGGCTGGGCATTACTCTACCTGTAAAGTGATTGCCCTTGCATCACTTTGTTTTGTTTTTCCCCTTTTCTTCATATATTGAACTGTGTTTATCTTAACGCATATTTTTTTCTCACTTTTGCTTTTCCTGTTCTCTCCTCTGTCTGATTCAGGGGAAGGGGAAAAAGTGAGTGAGTAGTTGTGTGGTGTATAGCTACTGCCCACAGTCAACCCACCATAATTCTAAAATAGGAACCCTTGGGAAAGGGTTTAGATTGCTAAACCCCAGGGTTTAGATTACTTTTGATAGTTCTGTGCAGCTAAAAGAAATGTCATGTGTTAGCAAGTGCAGCCCTATGAAAATTTTGTTATCCATGCTACTACTTGTGAGCCAGTATGTCTTGAGTCAAGGATTTCTTAAAAATTAAATCTGTTTAAAAAATCTTCACTGTTAAGAGATCTGTTGAAATCAAGACCAAAGAAGGCTTATTTTATCCCACTCTAATCCTGCTGGTCTTTGTACTATAGAGTGTAGTATGCTAGTAGTTTGAGCATGTCAAGAATTTTCTACTGAAACAGAAAAACTGTGTAACAGTAGAGCTTTTGATGATCCTCTGTAGTCATTTTGCCCACCTAGGACACCTTTGAGCTTTTTTTTCTACTCTCCAAAGTCCCTGATTAAACAGGGTTATTAAAAAATTTCTCTCACATGGCAATTGTATTTGAAGGTGGAAATGGATCTAATGCAGTTCTAGCATGGAAGTCTTCTGTGTTTAACTTCTGATACCCAAAGATATCAGCAATGATAATATCTAAGAGATTTGTATCTGTGTTTTCAAACGGTGGTATACTTTGTGCTTTACAAAGACCGAGAAAATAAGGTCAATTGTTGCTTGTTCTCCAAACTTGGTAATGTCATAGAATATGACGTTTCTCACTTTCGGGAAGGATAACCCAGCTGAACCTCTCTGGGGATATACTTTCCTTCCTCAGCCATTAAATCATATTTGTATGCTTCTAGGATGGGGTTCATGTTTTGAGTACATTTCAACATGCCTACCTTAGAGGTTTTAGTTTTGACTAATGAGGAAGGTGGGTTCCTGTGAGACTAGAAACGTCATAATAAGCTTTTGTCACTGTTTTAACAGTCTCTGTCCAGGCTTTATAAAGTTCCAAGAGGAATGTCAGTAGGGGTTTTGTTTGCTTTTAAGGTTGAATTTTGGTTGGGTTTTTTTTTCTATGTCTTGTCCTAGATTCTGTCTTAATCTTAATTCTGATTGATTGGAAGACATGAGACAGAAATAACGTATTCTTCCCTCAAGGAAAAAAAAAAAAATCAAATACTTTGTTTTAGGGTGGTGTTTTTCCTATGCAAAAAAGGCTATAATCTCCAAAGCTGTTTTGGAAAGCTCTTGAAGCATGTATTTTTGAATCACAGGAACTCAGCCTTGGAATATAAAATTAAGAGTTCTGATGTATCCTTCCTAACTGCTAGTTGTTACAGTTTTCTTGTAATTTTGAAGATTGTCGTTGCTCCAAAATTCCAAGAAATATTGTAAAAACATAATGCATCAGTTCTTTCAATTCTGAAAGTAGTAAGATACTGAAGGAAAAAAACCAAACTGTAATGTGTACAACTAAATCAGTATACTTGTGTGAATTAGCCTTCTTACATGGGTTCATATATTTAAGGTCAGAGAGAAATACCAGAAAATTTATGCACTCAGACTCAATGAGAGTTAAAATTTTCAGTAGAGGGGCAGAAGTAACTGTGAGAATTTTATGTAGTTGTGACTACTCATTTTTCTTCCTTTGTGTTCGCCTCTTAGTGCATCATCATTCTCTGCTTGCCTCTGTTACTGACTTTCTCCAATTTTCGGTCTGTGCTGGTATCCAGTATTTTCTTTGCTTTGTTTTTTAGAGATCTCTTTCATAGTGGCCTGACAAAGGAAGAGGTGTTGGTTCTGTTGTAAATGGAAGCTGCTGTGCATACATTAGACTTGTTAAAAAGAAATATAATCTGGTAATTTCTCATTTTCAATACAGTGTTTCACATATTTTTCCATACTCCACAAGTAGAATATGTGGGAAAAAAACCTGGGGGATTTTCTTACCATTTCACTTTAGTACTACTTCCCACTTTAAACTGTTGAAGGATCATGAATATTCGTGCTGATTTCTGGATTTCAGTAAAAAGAAAGTCATCAAAAATACCTGATTCATAAGGCAAATTCATAGGATCATATTCCATTTATTCTCTTATTCTTTGAGCTGGGTACAGATAGCAAGATGAGAAAGACTAGTGGCTGTTCTTCAGAGCCTTTAGCTGAATTACAAATGACTTACAGCAAATTAGAACTGTGTGTTTTGTAAATACCAATTTTCCTTTCAAAGCTCTTCTCTGTAGAAAGACACAGAAATTCTCAGTTGTTCCTGTATTTCATATCTGTAATCAAAGATCTTATATTGCCTGAGATTTTCTGCTTCTTGTAGCACAGGATCTGATACTTTATTTAGGGTATGGACTAATCCAAACAATAGAGCATATTACAAAACTTGCATTTAGAAGTGATATCAGATAGCAAAGTTTACATGTGACAATTCCCTGTAATTTTCAAAGCTGATCAAGCCTATTGACTCCAAGGCCAGGCAGAAGGGTATCTCCATACAAAATGCAGCTTATGGGAAGTAATTTTGAAGGACGTGAATGTAACTTGTATACATGTAATGTAGAACATCTACAGTTACATTAGGAGAAGTTGGTGCAGTGCAATTGGGTCAGAAGACTGCAGAAGCAGAAGGTCAGGCCAGTGTGTTTACAGCAGAGATTTAAACTTTGAGTTAGATTTAATCTGAGGTGAACATCTCCACCTCATGTGTTCAAAACTGTCTGAAGGCCCAAATGTTGCTTTGGTCCTTTTGTCCCTGTTAAGTAATGGAGTGCACTTGCTGTGGAGCTTCCTGTTTAGTTTCTTCCTAATGGAAATAATTTTACAAGTACCAAAACTTACCTGCAAACCAAATCAGTGCTCTATAAATTAGGACAGTGAGGAAATTTGCTTCAAAAGCATCCTAATCAAAATGCTTATGCCAATAGAACCGTATTTCAATGTTCAGTGCAGTCAGGCTTTTCTCTGATACAAGAGAGTGATACCAGATGTACATTTTAAAAAAAAATGTGCTGCATATAGTTGTGCTGTAGAACATATGCTACAGCAGGTTGTGGAAGTTAAAAAGCTTACAAAAGCTTGAGCAAAGAAGGAGCAAGTTTTTGAGAGAGAATCCATGGAGAATTACGTTAAAATGGCATTCAATGCAGGAAATATTTTGTATGAACTACAAAATCTCAGCGGCAGAGAGAATACTCGGGGGAAATGTGTTTGTTTTGGTCCATAATTCTAACTGAGCACCTGCCGCAGTGCCTACCAGGGGCAGGATATTAGGCTGGATAAATCCCTGTGCCAGTCTGATAGGGCTGTTAACCTGTTGAAACTGAAATCAAACACATGGTCTAAGGATGAAAGGATTACATGATTCCACTTCTGCAAAAAGCAAATGCTATGCAAGCAAATGTGGTGTTGCTAGAGAAATAAAAAGAACTAAGTTCTTTCATTTATGTAATTCATTTTAACTGCATTCAGTAATTCCACAAATTAGGACAAAGATTGACATCTTGACTATGGGGCTTTGAAGAGTCTAATGAGGAAAATATATTGTTTCATGGAAACCTATACTGACAGCACTGATTGTGTTAGTCATTGCAGGTCGTGGAGGAGGAGAGAAGGAGGAGGATATCACAAATTTTCAGTGGAAAATTAGTTAGAAATTTTATGGAGTATCGATAGTTGCTCTGGTTTCTTGTCTTACACCTTATAGAATTTGTTATATGGAGTTGTTCATTTATTTTCTTAACAAGTCTAAACACCTAAATTTCAAATAAATTCTTTTTGAAAATTCCTGGGTGGACATGTTTGCAGTTAAAAATATGGAAAATACTTCTTGCCATACAATACAGGTATTTTTTTTCTTCCACCTTTGCCTTCTATTGGTACACAAATACAGACACGTATTAACGTAAATTTTGTGTGTTTCTTCCTGTCTTTCCTTGTCCTGTTCTTGCAAGATCTAAAAACAGTACATCAGGTCTTGCCACCCAACTATATTGTATAAACATATTGTCCTTGTTAGTTACTGAGTTTCATGTGCAGGGACCTGAAGATACTCAGTTTCTGTTGTAGAATGTAGAAAAAAGTGTCTGAAAATGTAGCTACATTGGGAAATTTGCATTACTTAATTTTCCATCTCCTTAGAAACCAGAAATAAATTATTAATGTAATAATGAGTTGTAGAATTTTACACACAGTTTAGCTTATGTAGTTAATTTTATATCATTGTGAATAATCAGAATTCACTTTTAATGATATAAAATGAAAATAATGAATTAAGTATATTGGATTAACTTTAGGCAAATTTTTTGAGCCCCGAGATGAATGCAATAAATCAGAGCTGTCCCAGGTATTTCAGTTGCAGCTGTCTTGCCACCAAGATTTGAGGTGGAGAACCTAATGGTATAGAATTAATTGCATTCCTTGCAAAGGGTACACAACTGTGTTTCTGGTTATTGCCGCATTGAAATAATAGGAATAAATATCTCCAACACACTTACCCAGTGTAGGAAAGCATATGAGTTGAAATTAACTAGTTTTGTTAACAGCAAATGTGCTGAAGGAATAGATTTTTTTTTAAACTACTATAGTACAAACCTCTTTGTCAGTAGCCTTATAATGAAATTGAGTCATTCTGTACCAATTTCACACTGGCCTTGTCTGTGAACTCAGGTTTGTAAGTGTATTTCAACCAGGCACTCCTGTAGACTGAGAGGCAAAAGATAAAGTTCTTTATCTTTGTATTAAAAAGTGTCTGAATTCTGTTCATATTAACATTGACACTTACAGGATTATTCTAATGTGGAGTAGGAATAACTTCTCCACAATAGTATTATTTTATATGTGTGATATTCTGCTGGAGCTGAAGTTGTTCTTTGTATTAAGAAGACTTGATCAACAAAAACTAGTGCTTTTGCTTTGAGCATCCAGGATAAGAAACATTTTCAATAGTAGAGAATGCCTATCTTTTGAAAATCAAATCATTTTAAGTAGTTCATGTGAGCATTCTATAACAGAGGGGCTCAGATTCACTAACTGTATTTCAAACTCTTGGCTGATTATTCAAAAAAAAATTATGTACGTGCCATACATTTAAAACCTAGTACGTGTTTTCACTTTCCATCTTCCAGAACAAAATGTGATCACTGTATTGAACAGTTGGTGTTAACTATGTTTGGTACCTGTTGAATCCCACTTGAACGTCCAATTATTTATGCTGCAGAAACAGGTTTAAATTTGTAAGTTCTGGCCTGCAACAATAAAGAAACAAACACAGGTTAATAATTTTCTTCCATTTTCAATCTGAAAGTGAAGTTTAATTATTTACATTTCATTCAATTAATGCCTACCACTGTACATTATAATATGGATTTTAAATTACTTTTCAAATCCAGTACACTTCATTGGTACAGTAGAAGCATTCATTATATACAGGAAATAAATAAAAATTGAAATTTAGCAAGTGTTTACTGCTTTTATTATACTTAGTATAAAAACTGTGCAGTTTTGTAAATAAGAGATGTTTCATCTGCGGGGTCTCTTAACACAGTAAGACAGTAATTTATACATTTAAAATGTTTTTCATTGGCAGCTAAAGAAGAACGGAAAAAAGAAGAGAACCGTTTGGAAAATGCTCAAAAATGGTAAGGTTTTGCTAGTGTTTTCTAACAGTTTATTTTGGTCAAAGATGTTGTTGAACTTAGGAATTATATTAAATAGCAAAAAGGATCTGTATTTCAAAGAAGTAATATGTTTTCTGAAAAACTCTTACAGAATATTCCAGGGAAAACTTCATTTGAGTTTTTATTCAAACAGTGTACTGTGATTGAGGTTTTAATCACTATCAGCATTGAACTGAATGGGAGTTTTACAGAATATATAAATAACTGATTAACGACTTTATGATGTAAAAGCATATTTCATCATCACTGAACATTTTCAGCACTTTATATATAGCATTCAGTTGTCTAAGAAACCATTGAAATCCTAATGTTTTTATTGCCTGAATATCTGTGCCTTTCTTACGCCAAAGGAGTCAAGGTATGGGAAAAGTGAGATTAATCGATTTATAGATGGATAGTAAAATATTCAGTAAGTTAATATTACTAATGCATTGTGTTTACCAAATTACAGTTTTATGAGAGTGAAGCATCCGTCTTAGCTACGGACCTGTTATAAATAAACTGGGGTAAATTAATTTTTAACTTCCTATCAATATTTTTTCTTCCTGGTCACTAAATGCAGTTCAAGCCTTAGGTGAACTGTTCCAATTTGCTTGCAGAAGATGCCTAAATTGGTTGAAAACTGGCTGCTGTCAGCTGGGTCTTTTACTTCCTTATTTCAAGAGTGTCTGACTAGCTCTATTTATCTCCAAACCATACATTTTTGGCATAGGACTCTTTAATGTTCTGCCTGCTTTGTAGCCTTTCTAGAGTAGAGCAGACTCTCCAGGGTATGGAGCTACACCTGATTTGCTTGACTTAGGGAATTTGTTGTCCAACACAGAGTTCGGGTTTTTCAATTACTAACTAAATATTCCGTGTTTTAAATTATTACTTTTGAAAGGCAGAAAGCAGCCCAGGAAGCCAGATTAAGGTGGGTGAAAACAAGGGAGTGCTACTGGGGCATGGGCTTAAAAGGAAACAGGAGGAGAGGATGAGAAGGTCAGGATGAAGGCAGAGTGAGAGAGACTGCGCAGAATTTCAGAATCCCACCTCTGTATGCTCCACCTGGGATGGTGAAGGAGTCTCTTAGGAAGAAGAGAACACAGTGTTCCTGGGGCTGCTGTTACACAAAGCAAACCTGAGAAGTTTCTGTTCTTGCTGCTCTTGGCTCAGCTATTCCAGTCACCCCTATGAACAGCCAAGGAGTATCCGGCCCAAGTAATGTAATGTAATTTACGTTGCCCAGAAGACATAAATCCTTTTAACCGTGTAATTATGACTAAGGTATTTTAGTATTTTTAGGGTTTGAAAACCAAAATGTTTTACACAGATATTTAAAGGTGTATTAGATTTATTTATTTTTCTCCTCATAGTGTCACTACAAGACCCTTTAACTCTGAATATTATGGCCTTATGCACACTTGTTTCATTGTGATTCTTTAAATATGGATCATCAAATAACTTGAAATATAGTTAAATGTTTCATGCAAAACCTATGTAAGAATTGTAAAAGGTTAAGTTTATCACATATGAGGATAAAAAAAATTGCTGTATTAATAGCTCACCTTGAACAATGTGGTATATTCTTCAGCATGGTCTACAATCTACTTCTGTCTTTAAAGTATCAAAAAGAAAAACCTAGAGTATATTGGTTCATGTGGCTAAAATCTAAGCTTCTTTGTGAAGCAGCTGGAATATATATTCCTTTTTTTTGGAGAGATAACTTCTGTCCTTTTTGATGGATTCTTTATATTCTTCAAGCCTAGCTAAAGAGCTTTAATTTCAAACTAAATCAAAAAACCTTGAGCCTAACCTTGGTAATTCCGTATGAAAACATGCAGTGTGGACTATGCAAATATAAATTAAGAGAGATGCTGAAGCTGCATCCATAGTTCACATGATATCTGTTGAATAGTCAGAGACTCCTTACAGGTCTTTAAAATTATTTAATTTTTTTTCAAGATTTACGCTTTCCATGTTTAGATTTAGAACCTATTTGCAACTCCAGAGAAGAATGTAACTTTCATTTTATTAAATAAAATTATTATTTCAAGAAAAACGACTTATTTTTAAATATGTTGTTACCTTCGCTTATAAATTATAACATTATTTTTAATAAATATCACCAAATGTTTGAGGATTGTTGCATCTACTTTGCAGAGAAAAGTGATTCAACTGTAACAAAAATTAACATACTTTTATTTATATAAGTACCTAGTTATGTGGATTGTTCCATTTTGTTTATTGATACATGTGGAAGGAGATTATTTTCAGTAAAACTTTTGCAAACTGACTATTGGCCATGTTTGTGCTACTCCCAATTCTCCCTAAATACTAGAAGATTATTTTCAATCAAACCTGGAGATTTTTTCCTGATTTGGTGTGTGACTCTTACATAGTCCTTCAGTAAAGATAAATGGGAGAGTAAGATCTTCGTGGAGTGTGGCAGAATAAAATTAAATAAATATAATATAGCATTTCCTGTAATGCAAGAAGCTAGTTTTTTCCATAATAATTGAATGCCCATGATTTGCCAGTTTGACATGTCTGTGTGGTGGCTCTTTTATCTCTAAGATACCCTCCTGGAAATGAGATGGGTGTTGGTAGGCTGGTTATACTTAGTATGAATTGCTGCTAAAATTTCCAAGGCTAGGGGGAAGTTATGGTAATTACCAGCCTTGACTACTGAATCAGAGAAACTGTTCCCCCAGTGGGCTTACGTGTTGACTAGTTTTTTTTCTTCCCCCTCCCTTGCAGCTTTGAAGAAACAGTGGGATACTTTGGGATAAAGCCAAAGCCTGGTGAGAAGGAGATCACACCAAACTACGTTTTCATGGTGTGGTACGAATTCTGCAGTGACTTCAAGACCATTTGGAAACGAGAGAGCAAAAGCATTTCCAAGGAACGGTAAGGTTCTAATAAAGTCATTAATACCATTTTAGATGTCTGGGAAACTGCTGCTTCTCAAACCCAACAAATTATACTCCTATATTTCACAGGCGTCATTGTTTTCTTTCAGATCTAATGGACATCAAGGAAAGATTATTCCCTCAGGGTGCGTAGGAAAATACACCAAAGGCATGCTGTCCCCACAAAAAGATAAACACATATAATCTGATAAATTACACTTTTGTAACCCCTTCCAATTACTAGCTAGTAAAATGAAAGGGGAGCTGTGCTAATTTATAACAGATTGCTTCTCTGTGCATTTTCATGTTGAACTAGCCTAAATGAGGCGATATTGCTGTCGCAGACAGTACAGACAAATAAAAGTGAATGCTTTTCCAGTTAATATACTGCACTTGCATCAAAGGGAAGCCCCAGAGATTCAGGCCACACTTAGCATAGTGTCGAAGCCCCACACTGAATTTACAGCACTACTTCTGACTTTTGGTGTCCTGCTGAGGACATCAAACTACTTGCCGCTGGATCTCACAACAGTCTCCTGATTTTATTAGTTAAGAGTAAAAGAACCCAAAAACCTAAAACCTTCAATTATTTTCTTGATTTTTTTACAGAAGCTTAAAATCTTTTACACATAAAAGCAATTCTGCTGCAAACTCACCATGCTCTTTTCTTGATTTTTTTAAAGAAGCTTAAAATCTTTTACACAAAAAAATGCTACTACAAGCTCATCGTGCTCACCATCTCAAAATTCATTTGAAAAGACAGTGGTAATGTAGTCATGCTTTGGAAAAGAATGACCAATTACTTTCATAATGAAATTTAAATTCAGGTGCTTATTACAAATTGACAAAGATTTAGATTAAAATGTTTTTTAAAGTACCAGCAAAATAATACACTCATTTACACTTACATTTTCCGTTTTGCTCCAAATCAGTGGGGCTTTTAGGTTCATGTAAAGTAGATTTTTTGAAGAACTAGATGTAGAAGTTACGAATTCTCAATTACCAACCTTATCAATATTGTTTTATAGGTCTTCCAGTTTTAGAACACTTGGAAGTTGTAGCTTTTTGTGTCATTTATTGATTGATTTTGGAAGCTGACAACTGCAGACATTTACAAAGAATCTTTCATTTCCTTGTGTCTAAATAAATGCTTGGGACTGTTTATTTTACACATTAAAAACTGTTTAAAATAAACAGTCCCAAGCACATTGCTATGGTCATGATAAAGATCATCTCAGGGATATATATTCTGCTGAATTGTGACTTATTTTTATTCTAATAGCAGTTAGGAGGAATAGAAATAACCTACCTAAGGGGAAAAAAAATCCAGACTATACATCCTTTCCTTTTTATGTAATTAGCACTTTGCTAATGGTACACAATGATCCCTTCAAATAAGTCAATTTAAAATGCCTTGTGTTTTAACAGTACATACCTTCTTAACTGTCTTAATACAATAATTAAGAAGTATTTGTAAGTAGACTGCTATATTCTGTGCTTTCATACTCAGGTGAGAATTTCTTGTAGTTTAATAGTACTGTCAATAAAATGTACAAATGAAAACACAGACAAATGTTTCTTCAATTCCTCTGATGGATGCCTTTATTCCTGTTCGATGTAAAGCAATATAGTGGAATGCAGAGCACCAGTTACTGTAATACTTCAAAGTGCTGACACTTCCTGGATCATATAGACTGTTTGTCAGAACTCACTTCTAATTATTTTTACGAAGTTTCTTTAGTCTCAAAAGGACAATTCATTGTCCTTTACATCCAAAATTTGGGTGATTCATCCAGACAATGAGCTGTTAAAACGAGGAGCTTGTGTAATTAGTAAATTAGAATGACAGAAGAGCTGTTTTCATCATCCCGAATTGTGTTGTAATGTGCTACTGAAAAGAAGAACATAATGAAATCAATAGATTAGAATGATGAAAACGGCTTTTTTCATCACCTGAAAATGTCTTGTAAAGTCATTACCATTTAAGGGTTCTGTTTTACGAAGTATGAAACTAACAGTTGATGAACTGCTGCCCAGAAAAGTTTGAAAGCAAGTTAAGAGTCATTGAGCACATTGGTAACTAAAAACCTTAGAATGACAGGAATGGACAGCTGTCTTCCTTAACTGGCTAATTAATTGGATGCACTATTTGTTGTGCATTTTTAAAGATTGCAACTTAATTAAAGAAGAAAAAAACACAACTTTTTATCATGAACCCTTTTCTTGTTCTGAAGGAAATTTTAAAGAGGAAGAATTGTCAATGGAAGTCAGTAATTTCAAACAGGTTCTGAAACTGAGGCATTGATATCATTGTGTGGACAGGTTTCCAAATGGATTACCCATCAAGTTTCAGTAGTTACAGAAACCCAGTGTAAAATGTGTATGAGTTAGCTAGTCACACATACACACACACACACACCCCCCACACACATATATATGTATGTATATCTAAAAATTGATTCAATTATTTGCATTTATATGGGAATGTTAATAGTGGATTCTAATTTTCTCTCAAGAAATATGACACATGAAATAAAAATTTTATTATTCTGTATATTTATAATATACAGAATAATTTAAAATGTATTGGGTTAAACGTAATAGTGCTAAATATAGGTCAAAATACCTATGATTAAAAAATTAAAGTTTTTATACTCCAAACTAACTGCATTGTATTGTATAACAGACAACTTTAAAATCTCTGACTTCAGGAAAAAAAGAGTGCTGCCTTTAACTAAATGACAGCCTCAGCTGCAAAGATCCTGTTTTTTCTAAAAGCTGCTTGGCTCCCAGATGTAACACAACTGCAGAAATCCAATGAGATTTCTATGAGACTTTTTCTTAAAGTAAAGGAAGCACAACTGAGCTTCCCTGCATTTAACCTACCATGAAAATAAATTAGCTGCCTGCAAAATATAGTTGAGTCATTGTCTCTTTCCTGGACAAAATGTACACACCATTTGGGAATACAAGACAAAGTTACAGATAGGCAACAAACATATGATATGTCATGATATGATCATATGATAAATGACTGTAGGGATAAAATGAAAACAATTTTCCAAACCACATGCCTGATAGGAATGTGACAACAGTTTACTTGCCCTTCAATACCAGAATTTAAGTACAATGAAATAAGATTTGCTCTGACAATCAGGTCTTCATCTCTGGCAAACAGCTTAACGTAAATGCAGCAAATGTCAGAAAATTTTTTTTGTGCTTCTGTGCATCGAAGTCCAGTTTTGTTGTTGACAGCTTTATAATTTGCAATGTGTGTGCATTCAGGTACATCAAGTATTTTACGCTTTTTTCTGTTTATGAAATTCTGAGATGATAACTAAATTGAAGACTAAAAGAAATGTTGGCGTTTTTGGCAACAAAGCACTTAGAGCATGGTAAATATTTCCACTGTCACTTCCTTTTCTTTAAGTACTACTTTTATTTGCTGTTGGCATGTCTGTAAATTCAGAACCAAAATAAATATGTATTTATAACAATTTAAATCCATTATACATATATATATGTGAATATATGTATGAATGCCCATCCATAAATCAATGAAAGCATTCAAGATCTGTTAAATTATATTTTAAGAGGACGTCCTAGACAAGTCTGAAATAGGTAAAAAGTGTAAATACAGAAGAAATACTAGCAGTTTGTAGTGAAACTTTCATCACAAGTTATGATTATGTTTTGCAAAAGAAATGTGACAAAGATTATTATAATGTGTTTATAGCTGTTGCCCTTTAAATATGAAATAATTAAATAGGAAAGAAATTGCTCATAATTCAACTCACTGATGACACTTGCAAAGATAAGATTGCTACAATAGTTACTGTACTGGATGAAGTAATCTCTTTCAGATTGAACATGCTTACAACTAGGTCAGAATTCAGAAATCAAAAACAGAACCAAAATTGGTCTCGATAGCTGGAGAAGACACAATCATTATTTCATGAACAGAATTATGTATTTCCTCTTGAAAACAGAAACACTTTACCACAAGATGTCACAGATGGCAAAAGCTTGCATTACTTCGAAACAGTGACAATACAAAATTATATTAGAAAAATCTATGAAGGATTTACACATGAAGAGAGTTTCCAACTGCAAAAGCATTCTAGGAATTATCACTGTAGGCTTTGGCTGTCTTTATATACTCCTAAGTATCTGCCAGTGGCAATCTCAGATGGACTGAAGCATATTTTTGTTCTCAAGCCCTTTTCTTCCTATTTTTTTTCTTATGCACCAGCTTTCCTAAAATCATAAAAATCAATTTTTGTTCCTTGTCACTACAGAGATAAAACTTCTCACTCACTTTGTATAGATTAACCACTGTCAGTATATCCAGAAAAAAATAGAAACACATCAAACATATTGGCAATTTGAGGTTTGGTGACAAAATTCACTTACAACTTACACTTTACTGTATTTGTACTGATGTAGTGAACATTTACTCTAAATAAAATTTAAAGATTTGTTCAGTAATAACCAAGTTTTTTCCAGAAGATACAGGCCTGAAGGCTTGACAAGCAATTGTATTGTACAACACAGTAATAGAAGTGGCCAAGCTTCATAGTCTATTATAAGTCTCCTAATTTTAAAGCTACCCAAGTACTCTGTAAGATCATCTGCCAGGCCATGTAATACAGACATCTGTCTTCTAAAATTTTGAGACTGAAATCTAACCTGTTCTATTTCATAGGCTAACTGTTTTCAGGAAATGGTGCTGTTACTTGAGGTTTAGTTTATGAGCTGCATACAGAAACAGGACTGAAAGTAGAAAGGCATTTAACACATGAAAAGAATTTGAGCTCTGGAGATATTTCTTAGTCTCCTAAAGGAAGTCACTGTTCAGCTGTTAAGGATCTGGAGTGGGTATGCAGCTTGGCTCTAGATTGAACAGTTGATGTTGACTGTAGCTACCTCTGCTTGTTAATCTCCACCCATATCTGAAATTTTGTTTGCACAACATTGCCTTATGCCAAAACAGTTTTATGGGAGAAGTTTGAACTTCAGTCATGGGAAGCTCAGGTGGCACAGAACTGTCATTCCAAGCTGTTTCATAACCCACAGCTATCTACATAACACACCAGCTGCATGAAAAACTTTAGAAGCAAAAATAATGGATTCTTCCAAAATATTGAGAAGCTGAGAGAGAGCCAGATAATTTGATCTCTGTTGTCACACAATAGCAGAGCTGGAACATGAGTAAATGAATGGGAATTGGTTCATTTACAAGGGATTCTACTTTTCCTAACTGCAGAACTTCAGGGTGTGGAGTGTGCCAGTTCACACTGCCTTCTGTCTGACTTGAGTGGAAAGCAGACGTGAATGTGATAATCAGTTTATCTGGTTAGTCCCTGGCTTGGTAATATCTTTTCCTGTAAGGAAAAAACATATTTTCCTGAGCTTATGGAGGAAAATTTTTAATAAATACAGCCATATGTTTAGATTAGTTTTTGCATATGTAGGTACAAAATAAAAATAATTTCAAATAAAAAGGATGAACTTTTTAATAAATACAGCCGTATGTTTAGATTGGTTTTTGCATATGTAGGTACAAAATAAAAATAATTTTAAATAAAAATAATGTCTTTATTTTTCACTAATTAAGTGAAAAATCTAATCTAAAATCTAAAATTCTTCTAATTTAAGAGGCTTGGCTTGCGTCCAGTTTACAGAGGAAAACAACACCTGCCACACAGGCAGGAAAAAGCCGATTACGTTCCCACTGATTATAGTAAGGACACATATGCATTATTGGAGTCATGGTTCTCATATTTAAAAATACAATGTTTAGATAATTTAATTCAATATTTTTTCCATATTGTGTGCTAATGTGCAGTACTACTCAGTTTGATTCCAGATCTTTTTAATTACATCCCTCTTAAATTATACAGTACAATTCTGATAGTGCCTGGTAATCTTATCAGTCATATGTTAGTAAAGTGATGCCTTTTTTCCCTAGGAGGTCAAAGTGTAATATGTAATTAGTCTGTCATTTTTATGAGCCAAATATTACATTATTCAAATCATGTTAGTGAATTGGTTTCTTTTTATTTTGTATTCCAGACTATTCATTCTGTTTTTTAAAATTCAAGTTTCCTAGAAATGGTGCAAATATGGCATAAAATACACAGAGCTAGGCCTACATCAGGGACAGGCAAAATTTTCTTTTTAAGTCTAAAAGTTTGTAATCCCTGTAATTCTCCCTTTAGATGAAAATGTGGGCTCCAGACATTTAAAACTATTTGAAAACACTTCTAGGACCAAAGAGAATGTGATCAAATAGAAAATGTGCTGAAAATGGGGAAGCGTTTAGAAGCTGATCACTTGGTGTGATTCTGCTGAACCTGAAGACTGCTTTAAAATACATCATCATTTTGCATGAACACTGTAGCTGTGAGGAATAGCATCCTGTCCAGTGGGTGATGTCATCCAGCATTAAGAAGTAAACTGTGCAGATTAACAATAATAAAAAGATGGAATGGTGTGTTGTCACGTAGCCGTTTGCATGTAGCAACAGAGAACACTAAGTTCTAAAAATTTGCCAGCGGTATTTAAAAAATATACATAATAATATATATGAGGGTGTAATTACAGCTTGAATCAATGCTGCAGCTAAACAGTGTTGAAAATGAGTTTAGTTCAAACTAGTGTACCTGTTACCTCTTCTTCTTAAGCACTGAGAAGTGAGACAGCACCAGGAATCATCCAGTAGGTGCTTCGAAAATATGCAGAGAAGAATTTATTTGTGTCCAACACTGATAACATTTCCAATGTTGATAAAGACTGTCATGAACTTATGAATGTGTTCTGTATTTGAAAAAGAATCTAGCTTGCTGCTAGTGTTACAGCAAGGAAGTACACATCAGTGATTGCAGCTATAATCCACTTTCCTTTTTGCTTTTCTTCCAAAATTCCTCAAAAATTGTGTGTGTCAAAAGTGGTTTGAACTGGACATGGTATTTTAAATATTTTTTGACTGGCCATAGCAATTACTTCTGCCAGTGGAAAAAGTTAAATAGAAGAAAGTAGAATTTTTCAGTTCAAGAGTGCCAAGAAATATGTTGCTTCTAGTAAAAGACTGACTTGGTGTCCATTACTTGCTGAGTTTCTCCTTGTTTGTGAAAATTCACTCCCAACCTTTTTCCCTCTGCATTTTGCATATAGAATTATAAAGTAGGGGTATGTAGCATCAGTATAATAAAGGCATATAGTGCTGGGCAGATCCTGTATTGAGAGTGCCAAGAATTTTCTTTCTTTTTATCACTGTTTAGCACATAATTTCCCTTGTGCTTTCCAGTCTGTACAAGGAGAGTCAAGTCCCTTTTTCTTTAATTCTCTGTTTGTCCTTTTCCTCCTGATTAAATTCCTCATTGGGTTCTTCTTGTTTAATCCCTACACAAAGAAGGGTTCTGTATGCAAGACCCTGAGAGCAAAAGGCAAGCAGCAGAGATGAATCAGATTTGTGTTCTTCTTCCCCCTTATCTCTACAGTACTTTTAGCAGACTAGTCTGTAGCTGTACACTAGACAGCTTTAGCTACCCTGAGACAGAACCTCTTGTACCTCCTCAGTGAGGCTGCTCAGTCAATTCCATCTAAAGCAACACAGAAAACATTAACGAAAAAGTGGCAGATGCTTTCATTTCAAGGCTTTCAGAGGAAATAGAATGTGTAGCCTGGCAAATGGCTTGCTAAAATAGCATATTCTATGTGTACCACAGATTGAGCCAGCCAGTTCTTGTCTTTTTCTCAGAGGAGGATCTTTTTGCCTTGATACCACAGCTTTTTTGGTGGGAAAGATACTCCATAAAATCCAGATCCTGCAAAAACAGAGAAATCATTTTCCTGATGACATTTTCAGTGAGCAATACAGACAGGCTGTCCTTTTGCTTTTGATTTTCTCCATTTGAAAATGTACTTTGATCTACTTTTGGTGCTTTATTAAGTGCCTTTGAATAGAAATAGCAGTTTGTTGGGCTAATGTGATTTTAAAAAGTTACTGGTGAGGCTTCTTACAAAGGATATACCAAGCAGAGACAGAACACTTTCATTTCATTGAATCTAATGACGTCTTTTCTGTGTTTCAGAATTAAAGTGGCTCAGCAATCAGTGAGCAAGTTAACTGCAGAGAAGAAAGTTGAAACGAAGAAGATCAATCCTACAGCTAGCCTGGTATGATCTGGTTTTCAGTATGACATTCCAAAGGGCTTTTATGACACTATTCTTGTCATTCAGAATGATGGCTGGTTTCTGCTGCTGTTGAAGAGTGTAGTATTCTTAGTTTGAATGTAGTACTGTGATTTTCTTGCCAAGAAGAAATGTTAAAGCTTGTGCTCTATGGTAGTCCAACACTTACGTTTGAAATTTAGTTGAGATTTGCCTAAGCATGGCTCTGCTATTTTAGATAACAAAAAGGGGTGCTTTCATGGTTTTTTATTCCCTTCCACTGTAGTCTCTTATACGTTCTTCCATGCTTCCAAGTACTTTGAAGCTCACTGCATATATTTGTCCAATGGCTGAGTGTGTGTTTTTGACAAAACCTTAAAAATCTTGTTTTCTCTGTTGAATAGTGGTAAAAGGGATTAAATCCTTATTTTATCCCTTGCTGTACAAGAAGTGTTTTCAATACAACATAACAAGAGGTGTAATAATTTACATTGTATATAAAACCTTTTCTGTCTGTGTGCAAGACACGTGGGCTAGACCAACATTTCTCAAACTCGAGAAGGCAAGAGACTAAGGGAATGAAATGTACATGAAGGAATCACAGTGTGTTATTTCCATTCCCAGCAGAGCATATTGGTTGCAGATCAGGAGGCAGAGATATGAATGACTGCACTGGCCTGGAAAGAGGTCATTAAGCAAGATAATCTATGTAATGCTAAATTAGAGCCTTTATGTCAGCAGAAACCTTTCCAAACACAAGAAGGTATTAGTCACATGAATTTGAAATGTATCTGGTTTTCTGTAGCTGCTCTGTTCTTCACAGATGTATGTTTTCAAAGGTACATAGAATTTGACAAGTATGTAGCTAAAGCAAACTGACCTTTTCCACAGTAAGTAATGAACTGGTTTGGAGCCTTCTTTGAGTGCTCCACTGAAATTTTTTAATTAGAGAAAACTGGACCTGTGACTTTTTTAGGATTTCTCCATCTTCTAGTCCAAATGTTCATGGCAACTTGAGATAGAAAATTATAGACAAGAATTATAATAGAACTCTTTTTTCTTTAACAGAAAGAAAGACTGCGTCAGAAGGAAGCCAGTGTGACTGCCAACTGAAAGAAGAATGAAAAGGATGGAGTGATTTCCTACCTTGCATGATGCTTTACTACACCAATGGCCCAGGAAGCACCTTATGTTAGATACTGAATTCTGCTTTGCTAATCTAAGACAATCCATTAAAGACTTATGAGTTCCTTCAGTGGGGATTGTATGTTCAATGGAGGGAATTCTAAGAAGGTTTTTACATGGGATGTCATAATTATTTTCTGTAACTCTTCCTTTCATTGCTTAAAATGCATCTTGTTGTTAATGGTTAATTAAAATACTCTGTGCATAATACATTAATATGGAAGAGCTAAAATGAGCATTTTGGATGCTGAGTTAAGTAATGACTAACAACCTGTAGGTTATTTACAGGGCTTTATGTAGATGAGAGAAAATATGCCGTTCAGTTCACAAAAGACTATTGCTTTCTTTACTTCAGCAGTAACTAAGGTAAAATTGACTCAAGCTAAATAATTTTACAGTGTCTAAGTATTGGATGCATCTTTCTAAAATGGATTAAATGTAATTATAGATTTATGCTGTATTTTACTATAAATATTTTTATAGAAGCTTCAGCTTATGCCATACATTGAAATGGGAACAATATTTTGCACATAAAAAGGAATAGCTTAAAATTCTTTAGTTTTACGATTGATGGCATAACTGATTTATTATTTTTATGGTTTTAACCTAACATTTCCTACATTTTGAGCTTTGAAAGAAAAAATTATAAAATGTATATTTTTATTTCAGTATATATTGCAAATATCAATTCCATACATTTATGAGTTTATTAGTCATTATGCATTAAGATACAGTAATATCTCTCCATGAAGTTACACATTTGCCATTAAATATTTGACTTTTAATTCCCTTGAAAGCTTTCTTTTAAACAGCAAATATCTCACTCTAAAATATATTATGCAGCCTGCTCTTGTCCCCCATATTTNATATACACATAATATAGTAAGTAAAACTGAGAAAGAAATAACAGGGTCTTGCTGTCCTCCTGTAACATTATAACCATTGCCATAAAGTAGCAGAGCCTGAAAATAACCCTACTGAATATGCACTGTTACTTGTAGATTTTTACTGCATTTTAAGGATTTGGATTCTTAGGAGGAGAAATCTTTAAGCAGAAGTTAATTTAAGTTAAAAGAGAAAAGTGATTCTGCTTGCTGTCCACAGGAGTGAAACAGACTTTATGATAATGGTGTATGAAGTTGGTTACAAAGAGAAACTAGGTGAAGCAAAAAGATGCAAAAAGCTAGTAGGTGAAAGGCATTAGTCCTTTGCTTTGAAACTGGAAAAAATATACGTGAGACAGTCATCAGTTATACAGAAAATTCTATAGAGAGACTGTGATGAAACCTAGGCAAAGTCATCCCTAGAAGTGTACATTTATATTAAGGAAAATAGCAGTTGTGGAGACCCATTCATAAATTAACTTAAAATTTCAGTGCAGGTTTCTTACATTAGTATCTCTGTCATTCCTGCATAAATAAAAACAAAGGACTCAAGATTGTCTTGTATGTTTGGGAGTTTCTACCTGCTACAGGTATACTCAAGGTGTGTAACCATAATTCTTATGAAAGCAGTCAATAATATGCCAGCAAAAATAACCTGATTTGTAGTTTGACTTAGTCCTACTGCAGGGAAAAAAAACCCCAAGTATTTTTCGGTCTTCCACTAAATAGGTGAAGTACATTTCTTTCCAATATTATTAGTGGTAAACAAGAGGAGCAATAATGCTTATAAAAGCCAAAGAACAATAGCAAGTAAGGAGATTCTGATGAGTGTTTAAGCAAACAAGTGTTTATTTTTTATATAGTTTTCTATCTATCATGAAGATAGCATACATTGCCATTTGACTTGATTAGAGTTTTCCAATGAAATGTTTACTTGAAGTGTTATTCAACAAGAGCAGCACTGTTTGTGAAAAAGGATGGTCTTGAAAATTCCCATTAGAAGTATATTGTGGAAAAAAGGTTTTAATTTACTGAAATACCCTGTTTCAAAATTTCTAAATGTGAATTTTCATTTTTCAGGTCGAATTGACTTTATTTTGAAATGTTGAAAAATGGTTATAAAAAGGGATTAAAATTAAAATTATTCATTTAAAGCATTTCTTGATCAGATTTATAATTCTTTTTTCAGATTATCAATTTGCCAGGGTTTTGAGAATTAAGGTTATTTTTTAGAACATTCAAAAACTTACATAGCATAGGGACCTTGTTTCTTCCTAATTTTCATTTTCCTCTCGAGTCAGACTTTCTGATTCCAGCTTCACCGATGGCTTAAATCCTCCACTACTAATTAAAGTATTTTAAATTAAAAGAAAGATTCACCGAGATTATTTAATTCATTTTAAGACTCTTGGATGGAATTCATCAGCTAAATATCACATTTACACCCCTAGTGATACCCACAAGTGTCTTCCGACAGTGACTGAAGTCACAGTGGTAATCTGCTGGCTTTAACTAAAACATTGTATTGGAGGGGAGATATTTACAGATTTATCTATGTAAGCTGTCTATTTATGAAATATTTAGACACATCAGGCATAGCAAATAGCCATCAACAAGCATTCATCTTGGGGTCACCAGCTGTTACCAAACATTATGTTTTAAGCTTTAAGCTTTAGTTTGATTCCTCACTTTACCTTGAGCTTCCTAGTTTGAGGAGAATGAAAGGAAAGAGGAGAAAAGAAAGAAAATACAAAGATGGAATGGAGCAGATGTCTCTGATATATGTCTACATTGCTGTCACAGAAGTAAAAGTAAAGAGTGGACTCAATTAAGCCAAGCAGAAATAGCTAGACAGTTACAATTTTCTGGTCTATGTAACTTAAAATACCTCAACACTTCATAGAAGTCACTTCTGTGACCGTGAAGTAGATGTGGCTTAGGAGGAGTATTCTGTTTTGTTTTGTTTTCATCTCTTGTGTTACCAAGCCTCTCAAGACTCTAAAGCGAAGCACTATTAAAACCCATGTTACTCATTAGGTGCTTATTACCCACAAAATTGCATACGCTGCTGATCTATAAATTGAATTATTAGGAAGAATTCAGTCTAGATGGGTAGATAATAATCTGTGAAGTGCTCTTTACATTATTTACATTAACACTTGCTAATTTTAAAATGGAAGATCTTTACTGTCTTTGAGATCTGACAATATAAGTTATATTTTCATTATGTTTTTACTAAACTATGAAAGCTACCCTGGTGCTTTGCCATAACTAACCCATGCAGGTATTTTACCTTGTGTTTTATCATATGGTTTTAGATGTATAGATTGAATATTAGACTTATATTTAACTTGAAAATTTTTGCATCAAAACTGAAACTATGATTTTCAGTTTCTGTACATAAAGAAAATTAAAGTAGAATGGCTGGAATATTCAGTAAGCAGAGAGAAAAATAATTGAGCACCTTAAGTGCTTGTAGGAAGGGTACATTTTTTGTAAGATTTCAGCCTTTCTGAATTGCTGAGGATATCTCCTCCAACCAGATCTAAACAACCAGGTTATCTCTGACTAGTCTATTTTTTTCTCTGCATGAAACATGAAAAAGATACTTTGTTTTCCATGTGGTGTAGAGGTTCTTATTGCCCTTATTTTCTAGTAAATTGTTAGCAACATCATTCCCAACTGAACATGGAGCAGTGGAAGACTGTGGAATACTTATTTTGTAGTACTGTTTCTTCATTGCTTCAAGTCAATGTCTTGAAAATGGATGCCTTAATCTTATGTGGATGTGGAATTTCAGAAACATCCATACAACTTAGAAATATTCATCTCCTTAATCTGTGTTCAGGAACCCATCTGAGCATGCTATTTCAGAAAATCATGTCCACCTGGTTTTTGCTCATCCTTGAACTTTTCTCAGTCTTGTTCAGTAGTGTAATGGATCTTCGTCTTTCTTTTTTTTGTTTTCTTTTCTTCAACACTTCTGGATTTTTTTTAATGCCACTTAAGAGAATTTCAGGATTTCCAGCCTGGAGAGTTCTCTTTGGCATTCTTCATTTGAAGGTAAGCCTATGTATTTGCACATAAAGAAAATTTAAAAAGAAAGTTAACTTGATTATAGACAATAAATTGCTTCGAAGAGAGAAAAATACCAGGAGCTCTGTGTTTCCTTGTGCGAGCAAGGAGAAACAAAACAGTATAAAAATTAAAATCAGATAAAATTAGCAATAAACTCAGAACTAGTAGTAATGAGACCAGTTAAGTCCTGAAAGAAGTTAGCAAAGATAGTTGTGATTTCTCCATTTTCTGATGTTTTCAAATCAGAATGGAACATTTTTCTGAAAGGTCAATGCCATCAAATAAAGCTTATTGGGCTCAGTTCAAATGTAGCTAAGTGGCATCCCCTGTCCATTGATTCACCTGTTCCAATAGTTCCTCTAGACAGAAAAATATAACAATTAGTATGTAAAAGACTTAATAAAATATTTCTCTTATCTGTAATGAAATATTCTTAGCTAAGATGAAAGAGCTCTTTATTGTGATTTTGAAATTATAATACTACAAACAGTGTGGTGTAGAATAAAATAATGCAGGAAACCACTGTCAAATTATAAATGTATTTCAAATAATTAATTAACATTTGTTGGATGCATCTTACGCTATTAACAAGGTAGCAGATTTATCTCTGAAATTCAACACTGTTTTGAAGATTCCAAGATAGGTCTGAGAAAATTGACATTTTGGATTACACAGTGAGAAATCCCAGAATCATAGAAACCCTAGTTCCTTAGTAGTTGTCAAAAGTTTGAGCATATGCAAGAGACTTCACCTTGAGTACAGCTAGCCTGGTGCCAGTTTTAAATAACTGTCTCTCCTTTCAGTGAATTATTAGATATGACCTGCCAATATCACAATCAAACATCTCCACTGCTCAGTAGGGTTTGAAAAATAAGAATTTAATGCAACTGCTTTAGAGATCTGCAGTTCAGAAGCTGTGCAAGCAAAACTGGTAGAACTGTTCAAAAATACTTGGGTTTGTAAGTTTTTTTCAATATGCCTGCAAGACCTTTTCTTGTGTGGTTTTTTAAAAATTTTCTCAGTATGAAAATATTCTTAACAACCTTACTAAAATTTATTTTTTTCCACTTGTTGAAACTGTGGTACACCTAAACTGTACTGTCTTACAAAATTTTGCAAGCTTCAACTGGCTTTAAATTATTTTGATTTGATATATTATAGAATTCAAGCTTTTAAATTAGGACCTGTTTGTAAAATTTAAGCACTGGATAGAAGAGAATATAGAATATTTTATAT